>JXCR01083996.1:318076-329983 GCA_002079205.1 Phalaenopsis hybrid cultivar | reverse complement strand
ATATATATATATATATATATATATATATATATATATATATATATATATATATATCTTTGATGATTAGAGTTTTTTAAAAATTTAATTGACTACAAGGCTATAAAAATTTATAATAAACTAAAAGTATTAATGAAGAAAGTAAAATAAAAATTATTAAATTAAATTTAAATGATGTTTTAAATCTTGTCTCAATCCTTAACATCTTTTGACTACGTGATTAAGGTTGTCAAAATGACTCTTTGTTTGTGAACGGCTCGTGTTTGGCTCGCTAAGCAAACGAGCCAAACACGAACACACTTTTTGAGCTCAAAATATAAACGAGCCAACACGAGCTGAGTCTCGGCTCGCTCGTGTTTGGCTTGTTTACACCCTAACTACNGGTGTGTAGTCTCACCCCATTCCACACCCAATTATCCAGCCAAAAATTAACTTGGCATTCACCAAGCTCCCAAATAAACAAATCCTCAGCTTTATTTCTAATCTCCAAAAGCTTAGTCCACAGCTTGGAATCATCCACCTTCTTCTGAGCAATAGTAGGATGAACTGTCCTACATTACTTTCCCTTCATAAACATAGCCCAAAGACTGTCTCGTGCTCTAAACTTTATCCATAGTTTGCATAGGTTGATGATACTGAGTTGCTGAAAATATTTGAAGCCTAAACCTCTAGAACTTAAGGGTTTACATAGTTTATTCCAAGCTAACCAAAGGAATTGTTTTTTCTGTCCAGCCCACATAAATTTGTTGAAAATTTTGCCTAGCCTTATCTGAGTTCCTTTCTTCATAGTAAACATTTGAAGAGCATAAGATGGAATGGAAGTTAGGATGATTTTAAGGAGGGTGATTCTACCTCCACTAGAGAGGAAGTAATTAGTCCAACATTGCAGCTGTTTTTGAATTTGGTCAATAACCCCATTGAATTGAGTTTGCTTGGTTCTCCCTTTAATTAATTGGACACCAAGATAGTTGATTGGTAGAGAAGCTTTGCTGAAACCAGTGTGTTGAGCAATCCATTGCTTAATATGTGTAAGAGTGTTTGAGCTAATAAAGAAATGATATTTTTGTTTATTAAGATGCATATCAGAGGTGATTTGGAATTGTGTAAGTCCTTGGTAAAGAGCCTTCACAGCAGTCTTGGTAGCCTTGAAGACAATGATAATATCATCAGCATATGACAGATGACTCACCCCAATGTTGGATCTATGTTGATAAGTCAAGTGAGGAGAAGAGGCAAACATTTGATTTAGAAGCCTAGAAAGATAATCCATAAAAATAATGAAGATAGTAGGAGACAATGGATCTCCTTATTTAATTCTCCTAGAGGCAGTGAAGAACCCTCGGCTTTTACCATTAATTAAGATAGAGTGATTGTTAATACAAAGCCACCTTCTTACCAAATTTATAAAGGCCCCAAAGAAACCCCTAGCATTTAAAGTGTCTAAGATAAAATTCCAATTGATAGTATCATAAACTATATGGATATCTAATTTCAGAATGAGATTGCTGCCTCTACATTTTCTGTCAAAGTCCAGCAACAACTCCTCTGCCAAGAGAATATTATCAGAGATTTGTCTCCCTTTCAAAAATGCTACCTAGTTATTGCGATAAGTTGTTGGAGGTGAGGTTGGAGCCTGTTGTTAATAACCTTGCTGATAACTTTAGACAGGACATTTGTTAGACTGATATGTCTGAAGTCTCCCCACCCAATCCTGCTAGAATTTTTGGGAATCAAGGTTATAGTGCAAGCAGTGAAATACTTAGGGGGATCCATACCTTTAAAAAAGCTTTGCTTAGCATCAACAACCTCCCCACTGATGATATTCCAAGTAGTATTATAGAATTTGGCAGTAAAGCCATCATGGCCAGCCACCTTATTGTCATCAATAGGTCCAATGCAGCTTTAATTTCCCCTTCCATAGGAATCTGAGTAAGGTCCAAGCTTTGAACATAATCAATGCACACAGAGAAAAGTTCCACCTTGATAGGAGCTCTCTTAGTAGACTGATCCATAAACATATTTTGAAAATAATTAACAGCATCAATGGCAATGTTCTCAGCATCAGTTACTACCTTACCATTAGAATCATGTATGGAAAGGATCATGTTATTCTTCCTTCTAAAACTAATACAAGCATGATAATAGCTTGTGTTTCTGTCTCCTTCAATAAATCTGGTGACTGTAGCTTTTTGTTTCAAAAAACATTCAGTCTAATTGGTTTGCATTAACAGTTCTTCACTGGCTTTGTGCAGGTCAGCTTCAAAATTTAATCTCATTTGAAAATTCTTTTCCATTCTGATAGCATTACTTTAGGCAGTGGTCAATTTCTCATAAATATTGCCAAATCTTTCCCAATTCCACTTCTTTAGATGAGAAGCCACTTTCTTCTGAAGAATCCATAGTTTAAACCAGGGATTAGAGTTCCCGTTCAGCCCTCCAAACCTTATAAACTTCTTCAACAAATTGAGGATGAAGATTCCATATGTTTTGGAATCTGAAAGGAGCTTTATTTGGCTTTTCAGCATTTTGGATAGTACATAACAGTGGTCTATGGTCAAAACCTGCCATAGCCAAATGAGTAATGATGCTGCAAGGGAAGGTTTGAACCCATTTAGAGTTACCCATCATTTTATCCAGCCTCTCCCACATGGCACCTCTTCTCCAAGTGAAGTCTGGCCCTTTATACCCCAAATCAAACAACTCAATCTCAAAAAGAAAATCATTAAACCTGTTTATTGCAGAGACAGTAGGTGGTCTACCACCTTTTCTTTCACCAAGAGAGGAAAGACAGTTTAAGTCACCCCCAAAATCTAAAAAGAGTTTACTGCTTGTCCAATCTGAGTCAACTCATTCCATAAGGTGGCTTGGTTGTTGGCAAGGCTACTCACATAAATGAAGGTGGCATAGCCAACTTGAGCTCCAATATAGAATTGGATGTAAATAAACTGAGAATGATTTACCAAAACAGACCATTGTAATTCAGCTCTAGCAAATAGCCAAATTTTGTTATTGGAGTTAGAGAAATGATCAAAATGAGGGAACTCCTTCTGAATTTTTTGGAAAATTTTAGTAACTAAAGGTTCAAGAATGGAAAAACACCATAACGTATGGACTCTCACTAGATNAATGAATGAGACAAACTATTTGGCTTCATTGATGATTTTCAATTTTGATAGTTTTCAAATGTCACTGTAGATAATAGAGAAGATATATATGGTTTGTACCGAGACAGTTAGCCAACTGGCAGTTTTCACTTTTATAATACTCTTGTTTTTTAATTAATAAAGAAATGAGGGTACAACTTTGCAACATAATAAAAATTAGGATTAACACGGGTGTATATTTACCCCTGCCTCCCCAGTAAGACCACGATTCCCCGCAAGACACTGTTCAGTGCGAGACAACACACGGGCATCTTTTCTTGCAGGATTGTGGGGCGATAAGCCCTCCTGATTACATCGGGTTGTCACCCACCCTGTGGAGACCTCTTCTATTTACTCTAGGTCTATAAGTATGTTGTCTTTGTGTTTAGGTAGTTTTCTTAATGTTTTCAGTTAGGACAACAGACGTCTAGGGTTTTCCTTTCTAGGGTTGTATTTAAAGGTGAGAAGTGTTCCGACAATAACTTGTCCTAGGTGGTGATCTACTTACAATTGATCGAGTGGTGGCTGTAGCATGTTCTCGATAGGTTATTTATCCTTCCTCAATTCATTTGCAATCTTTCCAGCCACCGCCATTGCCTTCACTTCCCTCTTCGCAATCCCAACTCTCCACCTTCGTCACTGTCACTATTTCCTCCCTCGCCTCGCTGTTTCGGTCGATGTCCAGTCATTCGTACTTGCTGCAGCCGCTTAAGACAGCAACATTGCTAACTTTTCTCTTTAGGTCCGCCACCAAGCCACCTCTTTTAGTCATTGTGCCGCTACCCTCACTGCTGCAATCTCTGGGTAGCGCTGTCAACACCCCTTCCTCCCCCCAATCACCCCCCCCCGTGCCACAATTCACAGCCCTTCCCCTTGGTTGGCTCTCGCTGTCCCAACCCTCCATTTCACTGTCGCTGACATGCCATGTCTTTCGCTTTGCTGCCAACACAATTTCTGCCCCCGTTTTTCTGTCTCAACAACCCATATCCCACTTCAGCCTTCTACCACCATTCCCTGACCGCCTAGCCAAACTCCTCCACCCACGATTCAAGCCCTAGTATGTGTTTTTGTTGTATTTGTTAAGGTTGTGAAATCAGACCAGACATCAAATCGGAATAATGAGAGGTTCAATGTTCATTTAGTTGATAGGGGTTAAACTAGATGACATAATAAATAAAAAAATCAATTAAATATAACCTAAATGACACAATAATGATGTAATAATGCTAATTTAAAAATAAAGATAAATAATTAGTATACAATCACAAGTAGTATATTTACAAATACAATCACAAAATTAAAACTACTAAGTATTAACATGTTTTATATGATATTAAAATAAGTAGTAAAAATGAGAAAGCAAACACAAATGATACTAATAATATTATTTTTTATATGATATTAAAGATTTGAGTGATATGTATCTATATATGAATGTTTAGGTGTGAGATATATAAGTACATCAAAATTGTGTGCTGTGTATGTAAATGCTCCATATAGAAACCAAGGTAAGAATTAGAAATTTGAGAAAATTAATAGTTACCATGTCAACACACAAAGAAGANTGATTAAGCTGTCATCATGTATTATATTTTCCTTCAAATTTTTGTTAATACCAATGGCTTCCTCCTGCTCCACAACACTATTATTGGGTTTAACCCCAATAGTATTTTCAACTACAACATCAGTAGCAATAGCTGCTGCTACCATTCCATCTATTTCTACTGGCCTAGAAGTATTTTTGACCCCAGCAAGTTTTCTTTTAGATGGAGGGTGTAGTCTATAACACCTTTCCACATTATGTCCAAACATTTTACAATGCTGACAATATATTGGATTTTGTTCCATTCCTATTTGCTGCCAAAATTCTTCTTCAGATGTACCAATCCACACCCTATCAATTTCAGACAGGGAGATGTCCCTTTCTACCAAAACTCTAGCACCAGCAGGTCTAGCCATATTAAAAGTAGGGGCATCAATTTTCAGTGAGCAACCAAGCACCCTACTGATGCTAAAAAGAACATTTTGATGGAAGTGCTGAATAGGTTGGTTGGGGAATTTTAACCAAATAGGAACTACAGAGGGTTCCTTTGAGGGATCAAACTCAGGTGTCCACTTCATTAACTTCATTGGAACTCCATTGATAAGTAGAGTTTGTTTGGCAAAAACTTTGCATAATCCTCTTCATTAAATAATGAAATTAGCAGGTGCCTTCCATCTATTAGACCCAGCCTCCAAGCACCTGTTAATTTCAAATTCCTAAAGAATTTCCTTACCAAATCCATTTTAGGATGGACAAACTGGAATTTGCCAACCAGAGTAAATTTTACTGTTTCATTGAGCTCACTAATTTTTTGAGGGGAGAAGATAATTGCAGGTTCCCCATCCTTTACTTCTAAAGAATTAACAAAGGGGCAAACTCCCCTCCCAGCAGCAGCATCATGTAAACATTAAGGGAAAACCAAATGTTCAAAGGATTTAGGTACTTCCATTCCACTACCAACAACTTCAACAAAGGTAGCCTTGGTCCATTGGGCATTGGTATCCACATCAATGGGGTAGGCCATTGAGGACATCATAGACCAATGACAAAGGTAGAGAAAGAGAGAACCCCCAAACAGCAAAGACAAAAGTCCAGCAGAAAGAGAGAAGCAATTTCAGATCCTCAAAAATTATCAATCAGAACTGAAACCAGGAAAACCAGCAAAGAAGGGAAAGACCAAGGAAAAATCAATAGCTAACAATGACTTTAGCAATAGAACAGTAACAAAACTTGAAACAAACTTCCCGGGCAAAACCCAAACCACCACCACAAACCCCAGGGATTCATTGAAGAGAAAGCAAGCTTCACTTAGGTCCAAAACACCTCCAAGCAGCTCCATTACAGCTAAAACCCTAGCAGAGCACAGCTAGGTCTAGCCGCCAGCATCCCGAAGATGTCTTTATATATATATATATATATATAGTAGTTTATTTTCTGAATTTTTACTTTTTATATGCGTAGTTAATGATCTGAAGGTTTAGTACCCTATGATTTTGAATTAGAATGAACAATTAGAAGAATTCAAAAACAAAAAGGACTTCACAATTTACAAGATATGGCAAACACTTCACATAATAATTTTGAAAATCAAAATACTATAAATGAACATCAAGATGTACAAAGAGCTTTAAGGTATTATGCAAACTCTACAGCAAATGAAATTCACTTAAGCCATACTGTAGCAACCAACTTGTTTGAACTTAAACCTACTATTATACAAATGATGAAAAATAATCAGTTTGTGGGAACACCATCTAAGGATCCAAATTTACATTTAGCAAGTTTTCAAGAACTGTGTGCTAGATTTAAATATGATGGTGTCTCAAAAGATGATGTTAGAATTAGATTTTTTTCCTTTTTCAATAAGGGAAAAAGTTAAGATGTGGTTAAATTGGCTAGCAGCTGAATCTATTAGAATTTATGGAGATTTATCACAGAAATTCTTGACTAAGTACTTTCCTCTTTCAAAAATTGCTAAACATAGAAATGATATTATTTCTTTTACTCAATATGAAGGGGAGTCAATATAAGAAGCCTGGGAAAGATTTAAGGAACTCCTCAGAAAATGTCCACATCATGTATTACCAGACTAGTTAATCATTCAAACATTTTATAATGAGTCAGTAGGATCCCTTAGATTTATAATTAAAGTTGTGGTTGAAGGATCATTAATGCTAAACCAATTGATGAAGCTTATGCTTTAATTGAAGAGATGGCTACTAAAAATTTTCAATGGCCCTTAGAAAGGGAAAGTAGCCAGCATTCATGATAATGATGCTATTTCAATAGTTGCATCTTAAGTTGTGCATTATCAAGGAATATTGACCAAATTGGAATAATTTTTTTATAAACACCTCAAGTGATTAAAGAAAATTCATTAGGAAAAATGATTGATTGTGAGATGAAACAATTATAGTGGTGGAAATCAACAATAGGAGAACAATCAAGTAAAGTCATTGGTAAATTGGAACAACCACGAAAGTTCTAACTATAGACCTTCCTATCCTCCTAGTTTTAACAACCAATAATTTAACGAAAAGAAGTTATATCTTCAATAAATGATGTTACGAATGAGTAACAAATTTCGAATTCAAAGTGTTACTATTCAAAACATTAAGAATCAACTTAGATAAATTGCTAAAGCACTTAGGAATAGACCCCATGGAACACTTCTGTTGATCTAACTTTTGGTTGATGTCTAGTTCACCTTAGTAGCTTAGAGTCTTTCCATAGGACTTTCCCATTGACTACTAGAGGGATAGAAAAGGAACCCTTGCTATTAGAAACTCTAAACTCTTTTTTTCTCAACTTGAAGTTCCACATATTGGTTCTAACCTCTAGAACCGAGTAGGTGGAGCCAGTACGGGGGAGCTCAAGGGGAGTCCCTATAAGATGGCTTAGCCTTAAGGTTAGCTCTGGGTGGTGTGGTCTTGGTTAGTTTCACAAATAGACTTGAACATTACACTTTCACTCACAACCTTGAACCCAAACATGATTGACTTTGATCTCTTAACAATTTAAGAGACTCATGAAGATGGTCCCCTAGGCCACTCGCCCTAGGCTAGGGTTTGGCTAAGATCAGGACATGGAGGACCCAAAGTATGGAATTCTATTGGTTCATAGCTCAAGTAGGGTGGTTGAAACCATAATTTTACCAAAGTACCTAACTTAGCCTTTTGCCCCCAAACCTACCCCAATTTACCAAAACCCTTGAAACCCCAAAATTGACCAAACTTCCCAAAATCACCCAAAATACCCAAATTTTTTCAAAAGCCATCTCAAACCATTTGAAACCACCCAAATTGTCCAAAACATACTTACTGAAATACCCTTAATTTTGCCAAAATTACAAAAATACCCCTGGTGACCCAAAATGTCCCAAAACCTTCAAAATTATTTCAAATGTCCCCAAAATCAATTTAGACTACTCCATTGAGCCCAAATGGACCAATTGGAAAAATTTTGACCAAAGGCCCTACCCTTAAAGGTTTNCCTCCTGCTCCACAACACTATTATTGGGTTTAACCCCAATAGTATTTTCAACTACAACATCAGTAGTAATAGTTGTTGCTACGATTCCATCGGTTTCTACTAGCCTAGAAGTATTTCTGACCCCAACAAGTTTTCTTTTAGATGGAGGGTGTAGTCTATAACACCTTTCCACATTATGTCCAAACATTTTACAATGCTGACAATATATTGGATTTTGTTCCATTACTATTTGCTGCCAAAATTCTTCTTCAGAAGTACCAATCCACACCCTATCTATTTCAGACAGGGAGATGTCCCTTTCTACCAAAACTCTAGCACCAGCAGGTCTAGCCATATTAAAAGTAGGGGCATCAATTTTTAGTGAGCAACCAAGCACCCTACTGATGCTAAAAAGATCATTTTGATGGAAGTGTTGAATAGGTTGGTTGGGGAATTTTAACCAAATAGGAACTACAGGGGGATCCTTTGAGGGATCAAACTCAGGTGTCCACTTCATTAACTTCATTGGAACTCCATTGATAATTAGAGTTTGTTTGGCAAAAACCCTTGCATAGTCCTCTTCATTAAATAATTAAATTAGCAGGTGCCTTCCATCTATTAGACCCAGCCTCCAAGCACCTGTTAATTTCAAATTCCCAAAGAATTTCCTTACCAAATCCATTTTAGGGTGGCCAAACTGGAATTTGCCAACCAGAGTAAATTTTACCGTTTCATTGAGCTCACTAATTTCCTTAGGGGAGAAGATAATTGCAGGTTCCCCATCCTTTACTTCTAAAGGATTAACAAAGGGGCACACTCCCCTCCCAACAGCAGCATCATGTAAACATTGAGGGAAAACCAAACGTTCAAAGGATTTAGGTACTTCCACGCCACTACCAACAACTTCAACAAAGGTAGCCTTGGTCCATTGGGCATTGGTATCCACATCAATGGGGTAGGCCATTGAGGACATCATAGACCAATGACAAAGGCAGGGAAAGAGAGAACCCCCAAACAGCAAAGACCAAAGTCCAGTAGAAAGAGAGAAGCAATTTCAGATCCTCAAAAAGTATCAATCAGAACTAAAACCAGGAAAACCAGCAAAGAAGGGAAAGACCAAGGAAAAATCAGTAGCTAACAATAACTTTAGCAATAGAACAGTAAAAAAACTTGAAACAAACTTCCCGGGCAAAACCCAAACCACCACCACAAACCCCAGGGAGTCCTTGAAGAGAAAGCAAGCTTCACTTAGGTCCAAAACACCTCCAAGCAGCTCCATTACAGCTAAAACCCTAGCAGAGCACAGCTAGGTCTAGCCGCCAGCATCCCGAAGATGTCTTTATATATATATATATATATATAAAGTAGTTTATTTTCTGAATTTTTACTTTTTATATGCGTAGTTCATGATCTGAAGGTTTAGTACCCTATGATTTTGAATTAGAATGAACAATTAGAAGAATTCAAAAACAAAAAGGACTTCACAATTTACAAGATATGGCAAAAACTTCACATAATAATTTTGAAAATCAAAATACTATAAATGAACATCAAGATGTACAAAGACCTTTAAGGTATTATGCAAACTCTACAGAAAATGAAATTCACTTAAGCCATACTGTAGCAACCAACTTGTTCGAACTTAAACCTACTATTATACAAATGATGAAAAATAATCAGTTTCTGGGAAAACCATCTAAGGATCCAAATTTACATTTAGCAAGTTTTCAAGAACTGTGTGCTAGATTTAAATATGATGGTGTCTCAAAAGATGATGTTAGAATTAGATTTTTTTCCTTTTTCAATAAGGGAAAAAGTTAAGATGTGGTTAAATTGGCTAGCACCTGGACCTATTAGAACTTATAGAGATTTATCATAGAAATTCTTGACCAAGTACTTTCCTCTTTCAAAAACTGCTAAACATAGAAATGATATTATTTCTTTTACTCAATATGAAGGGGAGTCAATACAAGAAGCCTGGGAAAGATTTAAGGAACTCCTCAGAAAATGTCCACATCATGTATTACCAGACTAGTTAATCATTCAAACAGTTTATAATGAGTCAGTAGGATCCCTTAGATTTATAATTAAAGTTGTTGCTGGAGGATCATTAATGCTAAACCATTTGATGAAGCTTATGCTTTAATTGAAGAGATGGCTACTAAAAATTTTCAATGGCCCTTAGAAAGGGAAAGTAGCCAGTATTCATGATAATGATGCTATTTCAATAGTTGCATCTTAAGTTCTTGCATTATCTAGGAAAATTGACCAAATTGGAATAATTTTTTATAAACACCTCAAGTGATTAAAGAAAATTCATTAGGAAAAATGATTGATTCTCAGATGAAACAATTCTAGTGGTGGAAATCAACAATAGGAGAACAATCAAGTAAACTCATTGGTAAATTGGAACAACCATGAAAGTTCTAACTATAGACCTTCCTATCCTCCTAGTTTTAACAACCAATAATTTAACGAAAAGAAGTTATCTCTTCAATAAATGATGTTACAAATGGCTAACAAATTTCAAATTCAAAGTGTTACTATTCAAAACATTAAGTATCAACTTAGATAAATTGCTAAAGCACTTAGGAATAGACCCCATGGAACACTTCTGTTGACCTAACTTTTGGTTGAGGTCTAGTTCACCTTAGTAGCTTAGAGTCTTTCCATAGGACTTTCCCATTGACTACTAGAGGGATAGAAAAGGAACCCTTGCTATTAGATACTCTAAACCCTTCTTTTCTCAACTTGAAGTTCCACATATTGGTTCTAACCTCTAGAACCTAGTAGGTGGAGCCAGTACGGAGGAGCTCAAGGGGAGTCCCTATAGGATGGCTTAGCCTTAAGGTTAGCTCTGGGTGGTGTGGTCTTGGTTAGTTTCACAAATAGACTTGAGCATTACACTTCCACTCACAACCTTGAACCCAAACATGATTGACTTTGATCTCTTAACCATTTAAGAGACTCATGAAGATGGTCCCCTAGGCCACTCGCCCTAGGCTAGGGTTTAGCTAAGATCAGGACATGGAGGACCCAAAGTATGGAATTCTATTGGTCCATAGCTCAAGTAGGGTGGTTGAAATCGTAATTTTACCGAAGTACCTAACTTAGCCTTTTGCCCCCAAACCTACCCCAATTTACCAAATACCCTTGAAACCCCAAAATTGACCAAACTTCCCAAAATCACCCAAAATACCCAAATTTGTTCAAAAATCATCTCAAACCATTTGAAACCACCCAAATTGTCCAAAACATACTTACTGAAATACCCTTCATTTTGCCAAAATTACAAAAATACCCCTGGTGACCCAAAATGTCCCAAAACCTTCAAAATTGTTTTAAATGTCCCCAAAATCAATTTAGACTACTCCATTGAGCCCAAATGGACCAATTGGACAAATTTTGACCAAAGGCCCTACCCTTAAAGGTTCAATTACCCTAATTCACCCCCAATGTCCACCAATTTGTTCCCAATCTTCCCTAATTTCAATTTTAAACTCAAATTCATCATGTACAAGTAGGGCTGTCAAAACGGCTCATTGTTCGCGAACAGCTCGTGTTCAGCTCATTCGCTAAGTTAGCAAGCCAAACACGAATAACACAAACAAATATTTGTTCATTCTTGTTCGGCTCGTTTTGGCTCGAAATACTACTAATTATATATATATATATATATATATATATATATATATATATATATATATATATATATATATATATATATATATATATATATATATATATATATAT
>JXCR01083996.1:286650-309865 GCA_002079205.1 Phalaenopsis hybrid cultivar | reverse complement strand
CACTTTAAAGTCCTCTAACTCTACACCCTTCAAAGATTATTTCCCTATTTATTTGCACTTAATCATATGAATTACATTCTTATTCATACCACCTCATGTAATTTTTTCCAATTATTAACTGAGACAATACCAGCCCGATTCGTACATGTTCTCATAACAAATTTTAACATCTAGATAGGCCAGATCAAGAAGTAAATGAAGTACATAGAATTAAATCATCACAACTTATTCCAACATTAAAAACTATTACTCTCCACAACTTCCATACAACACTTTAATTACTTATCATTTTAAGGAGAAAGATAAAGAAAACTACTCAGAATACATGGAGAAAATAAAAGCACACTTTAGTTTAAAAGTGGAAATCATTGTCAAAGCAACAAGAAGTCTTGATTAAAGCTAAATTTAATTTAAAAGTAGAAATCATTGTCAAACCAACAAGAAGTCTCGATTAAAACCAAAAGTAGTTTAGAAAGTAGAAATCATTGTCAAACCAACAAGAAGTCTTGATTAAAACTAAAAGTAGTTTAATACACTTCAGTTTAAAAGTAGAAATCATTGTCAAACCAACAAGAAGTCTCGATTAAAACCAAAAGTAGTTAAAAAAAAAGATAAAAACTTATCTCAAATCCTCCACCAAACTCTTGAAGTTCCTTTGAATCTCTTCTCTTTTACAACACTGTTAACTGTCACATAAAACTAATAACAAAAGGGATAAAGTGAATTTGTGGTGCCTGAAAATCTCTCCCAATGAACTTCTCAAGACTCCCCCTTTTCAAGCACACTTCTAGAAGAATCAACTTCCTTCTTTTAAAAATTTCCAAGAGGTGCCTTGGTAATTCTTCAAAATGTGTCCAAATTTGATGTATTATCCAAGGGATGCCTCCTTTCACAAGTCTTTTAATCATATTTTCATTTCTAGTGTTCATAACCACCCTCTTTAGCCAATAGGTGCCCCAAATGTCACTTTAAAATTTGGCAAAATGAATTAAACCATCAAATAACCGCCTCTGACGCTTAAGCGTGGGGCCTCTAGAGCTTAGGCGCCAAAACTCTTCTGCACCATTTTTACATTTTTGCTCCAAATTTGATCCTTTTTTACTCCTTTTAGCATTTCTCACTTTTTTACTTGTACCTGAAAGAAAAACACACAAATACCTTCTATTAAAGCGTAATATCTCAAAAATAGGTATAAAAATGTGTCTTAAAACACTATATATTTTATGTGTATCTGATCCACAAAAAGAATATACTATTTTAAGTACCCTTTTTATGTCTATTTTTTATGATATTGCAATTTAAAGAAATGTATTTTTATGTTTTTGTTGCAGGTATACCATTTTTAGGCATTTGGAGCAAAAATGACAAAAAGAGCAAAATTTGGAGCAAAAACAACCAATTTTGGGGTTTCACGCATGACGCGCCAAACCGGCGCATTATGCGCCAAAATCCATAGCACTAGCGCATGATGCACTAGATTGATGCATGTTGCGCCAAGCGTAAAATTTTCAAATTAAGGTGGTTTGAGATGAATTTTGCTCCAATTTTTAAAGGGACACTTGCTCTAAGAACCCATGGAGTGATTCAATGCAAGTAGAAACTTTGGAAGGTTCCAATTTGAAGGTTTTTGACTCTTGGATCAAGGAGGCATATCTTTTGAAATTCAAAGTTTTCACTTTTGAATTTTAGAGGGAATAGAAACTCTTTTCAGAGAGGATAGGCAACTAACAAAAGGGAACTTCTAAAGGGACTTGGAGGAGGGGGATGAAAAAGATAGAGAGAGAGGATAGGCGTGAGTTAGAGAGAGAAAAAGGAGGATATTTTCTTCTAGGGTTGTTAGAGGAGAGGAAAGGTGAGAGATTTCTTCTTCATTACATTTCTAAGAGAGAATTGGGAGAGATCATAAAAAGGGAAAGACTTGGAGAGAACTTATAAAGATTTGCTTGGGAAGGATTGTGAGTTAAATTATACTTTTCTATTTTTTTATTTGTAAACTCATTTTTATATATGAAACCTGTGTTTTATCGTATCCTTCTCATAAATTCTGAGTATTCTTCTTTATCCTACTCCCTACTTTGAAGAAATATTTTTGTGAAGAATTGATTTTATTTTATACGATTTTAAATGTCAATAATTTGCGATGATTTGAACTCCAATTTTCATTTACATTTTGATATGGTCAATTGAATTATTAAAATGTGTTGAGAATTATATGTTCTAAAAAAGAGATAGGATTTCAACAATAAAGGGTGAATCACATTTTATTTTATGGGAGAGTATTTTGATCCATGAGATTGGGTGCAAATAAATAGAGAAATATACTTTGTTGGATGTAGAATTGGAAGATTTTGAGGTAACAGATTAGAATCCCCAATTTGGTTCAATTAATTTGAAACTAATGCAAGCATGATAGCCCTTAGGGGTGGGAGTAGTGGGAGCTCTGGAGTGGAAGCCGATATCCTCCCAGCATAACCACGGAATTAGGGACCAAACTTTGGATTAATCAATGTTCCTTATAGTGCTCGAAAGAGGGTAGAGAATAAGATTGCTCCTATTTGGCACAAAATAATTTTTAAATATATTTTTCAAATGATATCAATTTCTTTAAAAGCCATATTTTCATTGTAAAGGGGAAAGATGTTTTCTCATACTTGAACTTTTCGTCCATAAAATCCTTTATTTTATTTCAGCAATTTACTTTTGAAAGTTTAGCATCTAGTTTAATTTACTTGTTATAGTCATACATCTGTATATTTAGAAGCATTTCACTTAAGAAGTTTGATTTCAAACTTCACACTTTACTTTGTTTTTATTTTTTATTTTATTTTATAATATAATATAATTAGCTAGCTAATATATGTTTCCAGCTTCCCTGTGGGATCGATATTTAAGACTCCATTAGAGCCCTTTATTACTTGAACGATACATATACTTGCATTATATGTAAACTAGAATTGGGATTTTAAAAGAGGTTTTTAAAGATAAATTATTTTTATTAAAATTATATTATAGTTTAGGTTACAATACATCATTATTATTAAGCTACACAAATTCCCTTGTGATCAAGTTTTTGGCACCGTTGTCGGGGATGTAATGGAAAATATTAGTTAATTTTATTTTAAAATATAAAAAATATATATATAAAAAGTGTTTTTAGTTTAGTTTGAAAATTTTTTTGTTAAGTGTATTGCTTATTTTTAATTACTTGTTTTTATTTTGTTTATTTGTAGTATAAGATCTGAAAAACCTAGTACCTTACAATTATAAATTAGAAAGAACTGTCAGAAAAATTCAAAAATAACAAAAAGAGAAAAATCATTCTAACAAAATGGATTGCAACTCAAGTAATGTTGGAAATGAAAATGAACATCATCAGAGACCTTTAAGGAATTATGCTAATCCTACAGTAGATGAAGTTCATTTGAGTATTCAAAACTCTGTTGTAGCTGTTAATTCATTTGAGCTTAAACCTACTATTATCCAAATGGTACAAAACAATCAGTTTGGAGGAACACCAAACGAAGATCCAAATCTACACCGTGCTAGTTTTCTAGAATTGTGTGCTACATTTCAATATAATGGAGAACTTAGACTTTATTTCCTTTTTAATGGAGAGATAAAGCTAAGATGTAATTAAAATCGTTAACACCAGGATCTATCAGAACTTAGGGATATTTATCATAAAAATTTTTATCTAAATATTTCGCACCTTAAAAAACTGATAAGCTTAGAAATGATATTACATCTTTTTGTCAGTTTGAAGGGAAATCAATTTATGAAGCCTGGGAAATATTTAAAGATCTCCTTAAGAAGTGTCCACACCATGTGTTATCAGATTGGTTAATATTTCAAACTTTTTGTAATGGATTGGTTGGATCTATTAGATCGATAATTAACGTTGTTACTGGTGGATCATTAATGTCAAAACCATTTGATGAAGTATATTCACTAATTGAAGAGATGGCTACTAATAATTTTCAATGGCCCTTAGAAAGGGTAAATCTAAAAAGAGTAGCCAGTGTTCATGATTCTGATACAATATCTATATTAGCTGCTCAAATAGCTACTATATCGAAGAAGATATATCAATATGGAATGAATTATTCTCAAACAACATTTGTGTTTAAGGAGAACTCATTGGGACAAATGATAGAATCTTAATCTTTTTATGAGACTTTAAATGTAATAAACAATCATTCTAATAATCCTTATGCCAATTATTATAATCCTGGATGGAAGAATCATCCAAACTTTAGTTGGAGTAACACTAACATAAATACTTCAAATCCACAATGGGGAAACAATGTTGCAAACCCAGTGTGAAGCTCCAACAATCAAGGAAATCAAACTTATAAACCTTATTACCCCCCAAGATTTCATAAATTGCAAAGTAAGGAGAAAAAGTTCTCAATGGAAGAATTGATATTGCAAAGGGGAAATCAGTTACAGAGTCGGGGAGCTGCAATCAGAAACATGAAAAATCAATTGGGATGTATTGCTACTGCACTTAGCAATAGACCTTCAGGAGCATTGCCTAGTAATGTTGAAGTAAATCCTAAATATAAGAACAAGGAGCAAATTAAAGCTATTCAATTGAGAAGTGGAAAAGAATTAGAAGAAAGAGTTCAACGAGAAGTTGAAATTGAAAAAGATGGGGTGAAAAATGAAGATTCTGGTGAGGATTTTCATCATGAGTCAGAATTTCCTAGTGAACCAATGAAAATCACTATAGAAAAACTACCAAATCCATTTCCTTAAAGATTGAAGTAGAAGTATAAAGAAAATCAAATTTTGAAATTTTTAGAAATTTTGAGGAAATTAACCATAAATATTTCATTTGTTGAAGCTTGGGAACAAATGCTAAGCTATGTGAAGTTCAAGAAGGATATACTTAACAGGAAAAGGAAGTTTGTAGATAATGAGACGGTTGCACTCAATGAAGAGTGTAGCGCTATAATTCAGAAGAAGCTTCCAAAAAAACTTAAAGATCTTGGAAGTTTCACAATTCCTTATGCTATTGGTGAACGATTTTTATAGAAAAGCTTTATGTGATTTAGGAGTCAGTATTAATATTATGTCTTTATTAATTTTCAGAAGGTTGGGTGATATTTTGCCTACAACTGTAACTCTTCAGTTATCTGATCAATCGATTACATATCCAAAAGAGTTATAGAAGATGTTTTAGTAAAGGTTGATAAATTTATCTTTCCTGTGGACTTTATTGTATTAGATATGGCCGAAGATGAATAAATTCCTATTATTTTAGGAAGACCATTCCTAACCACTGGAAGAGCTTTGATAGATGTGCAGAAGGAAGAACTAACTATGAGATTTGGTGATCAAGAGGTTACATTTAATATTGCAAAGTCAATGAGATACCCCACAAAAGAACAAGAGATTGAATTCTTCAGAATGGATATTAATGAGTATTTAAGCCATGAATATTTCAAAAATATATATGAAAGTGAATTCAAAAAGGAATATATATAGTATCAAGTCAAGGATAACATCCATGATGAGTCTATGGAAGTGAGTATGGAAGAACTGAATTATGTTCAGGAGAAATTTGAAATGTTAGATCCTACAGAAAATGACAGCAATTTGATTTCATCTATTGAAAAACCCCCTAAACTAGAATTGAAAACACTTCCTACACATTTGAAGTATGCATTTTTAGGAGATTCATCTACACTATCTATCATAATATTCTTAGAACTAAATGATGCTCAAGAACAACAATTGTTAAAAATTTTAAAAAAATTCAAGAAAGCTATTGGATGGACATTAGCTGATAATAAAAAAATCAGTCCTTCAATCTGTATGCATAGAATTTTGTTGGAAGATCAACATAAACCAAGAACTGATCCTCAAAGGAGATTGAATCCTATGATGAAAGAAGTGGTTAAGAAAGAAATTATAAAATAGTTAGATGTGGGAATAATATATCCTATTTCAGACAGTGCTTGGGTACAATTTACTGTGTTCCAAAGAAAGGAGGTATAACTGTAGTGACGAATGAGCATAATGAATTAATATCTACAAGACAAGTCAATAGATGAACCTGCATAGATTATAGAAAATTAAATTCTGCCACCCGGAAGGATCATTTTCCCTTACCCTTTTTGGACCAGATGTTGGATAGATTAGTTGAGCACAAATATTTTTATTTTCTAAATGGATATACCGGCTATCACCAAATACCTATTGCTCCTGAGGATGAAGAGAAAATAGCATTTACTAGTCCTTATGGAACTTTTTCTTTTCAATGAATGCCTTTTGGATTATGTAATGCACCTGCAATATTTCAAAGATATATGATGCCAATTTTCAGTGATTTGATTAAAAAAGGGATTGAATTCTTTATGAGAAATTTTTCTGTATTTGGAGCTTCCTTTGAAATATGTATAAATCAATTAGACAAAGTTCTGGAATGTTGTGAAAAAACTAATCCTATTTTAAACTGGGAGAAATGTCAATTTATGGTTGCAGGAGGAATTGTTCTTGGACATAAAATTTTAGAAAATTGCATGAAAGTAGATCCTGCAAAAATTCAGGTTATATCAAGCCCACCTCCACCAACTAATGTAAGAGGAATTAGGAGCTTTTTAGAACATGTTAGATTCTACAGGCGATATATCAAAGATTTTTCAAAAATTACTAAGCTTTTATGCCAACTTCTAGAAAAAGATATAAAGTTTGACTTTAACCAAGATTGCCTTAAAGCCTTTGAAACTTTAAGGGAAAAATTGATCACTGCTCATATAACTATTTCACTGGACTAGGAGAAACCTTTTGAACTAATGTGTGATTCGAGTGATTATGCAATTGGAGCTGTTTTAGGGTAGAAATATAATAAGATTTTAAATGTCATATATTATGCTAGTAAGACTCTTAATGATGCCCAAATTAATTATACCACCACTGAAAGAGAGTTACTAGCCATTGTGTATGCTTTTGATAAGTTTATATCATATTTGATTGGAAATAAATGTTTTGTACATACTGACCATTCTGCTATTAAATATTTAATGCAAAAGAAGGATATTAAACCAAGATTAATTAGATGGATACTTCTAATGCAAGAGTTTGATTTTGTGGTAGTTGATAGAAAAGTGGTTGATAATTAAATAGCTTATCATCTATCAAGGTTAGAACAGGAAAAAATACTTTATTCTGAAATAAAGATTAAAGATACTTTTCTTGATGAACAACTTTATGATGTAAAAGAATGCGAATACCTTGGTATGCTGATATTGTAAATTATCTTGTTAGTGGTATTTTACCTTATGGATTGACAAGATAACAGGAAAAGAAATTCATTTATAATGCAAAATCTTATTTTTGGGATGATCCTCATTTATATAAACAATGCAAAGAGTTAGTTATAAGACGATGTGTGCCTTAAAGAAAGTCAGGAGATTATTAAAAAATGTGATGATTCTGAATTTGGAGCACATTTTGGGAATGATAAAACTGCTCAAAAAATTTTATAATCTAGATTTTATTGACCTACTCTATTTAGAGATGATAATATATATATATATATAATCATGTGNCGCATGACGCGCCAAACCGGCGCATTATGCGCCAAAATCCATAGCACTAGCGCATGATGCACTAGATTGATGTATGTTGCGCCAAGCGTAAAATTTTCAAATTAAGGCGGTTTGAGATGAATTTTGCTCCAATTTTCAAAGGGACACTTGCTCTAAGAACCCCATGGAGTGATTCAATGCAATTAGAAACTTTGGAAGGTTCCAATTTGAAGGTTTTTGACTCTTGGATCAAGGAGGCTAATCTTTTGAAATTCAAAGTCTTGACTTTTGAATTTTAGAGGGAATAGAAACTCTTTTCAGAGAGGATAGGCAACTAACAAAAGGGAACTTCTAAAGGGACTTGGAGGAGGGGGATGAAAAAGATAGAGAGAGGGGATAGGCGTGAGTTAGAGAGAGAAAAAGGAGGAGATTTTCTTCTAGGGTTGTTAGAGGAGAGGAAAGGTGAGAGATTTCTTCTTCATTACATTTCTAAGAGAGAATTGGGAGAGATCATAAAAATGGAAAGACTTTGAGAGAACTTATAAAGATTTGCTTGGGAAGGATTGTGAGTTAAATTATACTTTTCTATTTTTTTTATTTGTAAACTCGTTTTTATATATGAAACCTGTGTTTTATCGTATCCTTCTCATAAATTCTGAGTAGTCTTCTTTATCCTTCTCCCTACTTTGAAGAAATAGTTTTGTGAAGAATTGATTTTATTTTATACGGTTTTAAATGTCAATAATTTGCGATGATTTGAACTCCAATCTTCATTTACTTTTTGATATGGTCAATTGAATTGTTAAAATGTGTTGAGAATTATATGTTCTGAAAAAGGGATAGGATTTCAACAATAAAGGGAGAATCACATTTTATTTTATGGGAGAGTATTTTGATCCATGAGATTGGGTGCAAATAAATAGGGAAATATACTTTGTTGGATGTAGAATTGGAAGATTTTGACGTGACAAATTAGAATCCCCAATTTGGTTCAATTAATTTGAAACTAATGCAAGCATGTTAGCCCTTAGGGGAGGGAGTAGTGGGAGCTCTGGAGTGGAAGTCGATATCCTCCCAGCATAACCACGGAATTAGGGACCAAACTTTGGATTAGTCAATGTTCTTCATAGCGCTCGAAAGAGGGTAGAGAATAAGATTGCTCCTATTTGGCACAAAACAATTTTTAAATATATTTTTCAAATGATATCAATTTCTTCAAAAGCCATATTTTCATTGTAAAGGGGAAAGATATTTTCTCATACTTGAACTTTTTGTCCATAAAATCCTTTATTTTATTTCAGCAATTTACTTTTGAAAGTTTAGCATCTAGTTTACTTTACTTGTTATAGTCATACATCTGTATATTTAGAAGCATTTAACTTAAGAAGTTTGATTTCAAACTTCACACTTTACTTTGTTTTTATTTTTATTTTTATTTTATAATATAATATAATTAGCTAGCTAATACATGTTTCCAGCTTCCCTGTGGGATCGATATTTAAGACTCCATTAGAGTCCTATATTACTTGAACGATACGTATACTTGCGTTATATGTAAACTAGAATTGGGATTTTAAAAGAGGTTTTTAAAGATAAATTATTTTCATTAAAATTATACTATAGTTTAGGTTACAATACATCATTATTATTAAGCTACACAAATTCCCTTATGATCAAGTTTTTGGTGCCGTTGTCGGGGATGTAATGGAAAATATTAGTTAATTTTATTTTAAAATATAAAAAATATATAAAAAAAAAATGGTTTTTAGTTTAGTTTGAAAATTTTTTTGTTAAGTGTATTGCTTATTTTTAATTACTTATTTTTATTTTGTTTATTCGTAGTATAAGATCTGAAAAACCTAGTACCTTACAATTTTAAATTAGAAAGAACTGTTAGAAAAATTCAAAAATAACAAAAAGAGAAAAATCATTCTAACAAAATGGATTGCAACTCAAGTAATGTTGGAAATGAAAATGAACATCATCAGAGACCTTTAAGGGATTATGCTAATCCTACAGCAGATGAAGTTCATTTGAGTATTCAAAACCCTGCTGTAGCTGTCAATTCATTTGAGTTTAAACCTGCTATTATCCAAATGGTACAAAACAATCAGTTTGGAGGAACACCAAATGAAGATCCAAATCTACACCGTGCTAGTTTTCTAGAATTTTGTGCTACATTTCAATATAATGGAGAACTTAGACTTTTTTTCCTTTTTAATGGAGAGATAAAGCTAAGATGTAATTAAAATCGTTAGCACCAGGATCTATCAGAACTTAGGGAGATTTATCATAAAATTTTTTATCTAAATATTTCCCACCTTCAAAAACTGCTAAGCTTAGAAATGATATTACATCTTTTTGTCAGTTTGAAGGGGAATCAATTTATGAAGCTTGGGAAAGATTTAAGGATCTCCTTAAGAAGTGTCCACACCATGTGTTATCAGATTGGTTAATATTTCAAACTTTTTATAATGGATTGGTTGGATCTATTAGATCGATAATTAGCGTTGTTACTGGTGGATCATTAATGTCAAAACCATTTGATGAAGTATATTCACTAATTGAAGAGATGGCTACTAATAATTTTCAATGGAAAAAGAGTAGCCAGTGTTCATGATTCTGATACAATATTTATATTAGCTGCTCAAATAGCTACTATATCGAAGAAGATAGATCAATATGGATGAATTATTCTCAAACAACATTTGTGTTTAAGGAGAACTCATTGGGACAAATGATAGAATCTCAATCTTCTTATGAGACTTTAAATGTAATAAACAATCATTTTAATAATCCTTATGTAATTATTATAATCCTGGATGGAAGAATCATCCAAACTTTAGTTGGAGTAATACTAACATAAATACTTCAAATCCACAATGGGGAAACAATGCTGCAAACCCATTGGGAAGCTCCAACAATCAAGGAAATCAAACTTATAAACCTTATTACCCCCCAGGATTTCATAAATTGCAAAGTAAGGAGAAAAAGTTCTCAATGGAAGAATTGATATTGCAAATGGGAAATCAGTTACAGAGTCAGGGAGCTGCAATCAGAAACATGAAAAATCAATTGGGATGTATTGCTACTGCACTTAGCAATAGACCTTCAGGAACATTGCCTAGTAATGTTGAAGTAAATCCTAAATATAAGAACAAGGAGCAAATTAAAGCTATTCAACTGAGAAGTGGAAAAGAATTAGAAGAAAGAGTTCAACGAGAAGTTGAAATTGAAAAAGATGGGGTGAAAAATGAAGATTCTGGTGAAGATTTTCATCATGAGTCAGAATTTCCTAGTGAACTAATGAAAATCACTATAGAAAGACTACCACATCCATTTCCTCAAAGATTGAAGTAGAAGTATAAAGAAAATCAAATTTTGAAATTTTTAGAAATTTTGAGGAAATTAACCATAAATATTCCATTTGTTGAAGCTTGGGAACAAATGCTAAGCTATTTGAAGTTCAAGAAGGATATACTTAATAGGAAAAGGAGGTTTGTAGATAATGAGATGGTTGCACTCAATGAAGAGTGTAGCGCTATAATTCAGAAGAAGCTTTCAAAAAAACTTAAAGATCCTGGAAGTTTCACAATTCCTTATGCTATTGGTGAACGATTTTATAGAAAAGCTTTATGTGATTTAGGAGTCAGTATTAATATTATGTCTTTATTAATTTTTCAGAAGGTTGGGTTTAGGAGATATTTGGCCTACAACTGTAACTCTTCAGTTATCTGATCAATCGATTACATATCCAAAAGGAGTTATAGAAGATGTTTTAGTAAATGTTGATAAATTTATCTTTCATGTGGACTTTATTGTGTTAGATATGGCCAAAGATGAATAAATTCCTATTATTTTAAGAAGACCATTCCTAACCACTGGAAGAGCTTTGATAGATGTGCAGAAGGAAGAACTAACTATGAGATTTGGTGATCAAGAGGTTACATTTAATATTGCAAAATCAAATAATGTTGAGATAAATCTGATAGACAAAAGTAAGAAACAAGAACAAGTTAAAGTTGTCCAACTAAGGAATGGAAAGGAATTAAATGTTGGAGTTCAAAAAGAAATTAAAGTTGAGAGAGAAATTGAAGAGACTGAAAAACCTGAGGAAATTATTTCTAAGGAAGTAGAAACACCTGTTTCTGCAGCTAAAATTAATTTAGAAAAATCACCACCTTCTTTTTCTCAAAGACTTGGACAACAAAAGTTGGATAAAAAATTTTAAGGATTTTTTGAGATATTTAAGAAGCTTACAATTAACATTCCTTTTGCAGAAGCTTTAGAACAAATGTCAAGTTATGTCAAATTTATAAAAGGAATTTTAAACAAAAAATGAAGTTTGAAGATTATGAGGCTATTATTATGAGACTATTACACTTAATGAAGAATGTAGTGCAATAATTTAGAAAAAACTTCTTCAAAAAGCTTAAAGACCCTGACAATTTCACCATACCAATGATAATTGGAGGAAATTTTTATGAAAAAGCCTTATGCGGTTTAGGAGTGAGCATTAATCTCATGTCATTATCTATCTTTATAAGGTTAGACTTAGGAGAGATTTCTCCCACAGATGTAATCCTTTAGTTAGCTGATCAATCTATTACTTATCCTAAAAGGGTTATAGAAGATGTACTTGTTAAGATGGATAAATTTAACTTCCTAGTTGATTTCATTGTGCTGGACATGGAAGAAGATGAATAAATTCCTATTTTTTTGAGGAAACCTTTCCTAATAACCAGACGTGCAATGATAGATGTGCAAAAAAGTGAACTAACCATAAGAGTTAATGACCAAGAAGTTCCATTTAATGTGCTTAAATCAATGAAGTATCCTGATAAAGGAAAGAATGGGAGATGCTATAGGATGGACATTATTGCGTATATGATTCTTAATCATTTTCAAAAAAGATGTGAAGTTATATCAAATTAAAAAGATGGAGTTATATCAGATCAGGAAGAACTGAAGAACAAAATTGAGAGTGATTTAGAGGATAAATCAGATGTTATAAACACTGAAGATTCAAATTATGTTCAGGAAAACTTTGAAATTTTAGATACTAATGAGAAAAGCAAATGTCTAATTATTTCTATTGGAAAACCTCCTGAACTTGAGATGAAAGTTCTCTCTACTCATTTAAAATATGCGTTTTTTAGGAAATCATCAACTTTACCAGTTATTATATCCTCATATTTAACTGCAAAACAAGAAGAAAAAATATTGGAGAGATTGAAAAGATATAAAAAAGTCTTTGAATTGACATTAACTGATATTAAAGGTATCAATCCTTCAATTTGTATGCACATAATTTTAATATAAGATAGTCATAAACTTATGGCAGATCCTCAAAGAAGATAAAATCAAATTATGAAGGAAGCGGTAAAGAAAAAAATTTAAAGTGGTTAGATGCAGGAATTATTTATCAATTTCAGATAGTTCATGAGTTAGTTATTTATTGTGTTCCTAAGAAAAGAGAGATAATAGTAGCAGTTAATAAAAGGAATGAATTAATTCCAACAAGATAAGTTACTGGATGACAATTTTTTATTGATTATATAAAATTAAACATCATCACTAGAAGATATCACTTTCCTTTACCTTTCCTGGACCAAATGTTGNTGCATGTCCTAGAAAACTTATCACCCCTTTAACATTAGTAGGTGGTGGTAATTTTTCTATAACTCANATATATATATATATATATATATTGATTACGGTATATTATGTTTCAAAATGGATAGAAGCGGTCGCTTTACCTAGATGTGATGCTCGGAGTGTTTCAAAATTTTTAATTAAGAATATTTTTATATTATATGGGATGCCGAGAGTAATCATTACTGATGGAGGATCTCATTTTACAAATGCAATAGTTGCAAGATTGGAGAATATAATACATAAAATTGCAACTGCTTATCATCCCCAAACTAGTGATTTAGCAGAAGTATCTAATCATAAAATTAAGAGAGTTTTGGAGAAGAGTATTAATCCTAACAAAATGGCTTGGTCTATTAGATTATGTACTACATTATGGGCATATAGGACAGCTTATAAGACACATATAAGAATGTCCCCCTATAGATTAATTTTTGGGAAGACTTGTCACTTGCCCGTTGAATTAGAACATAAAGCTTATTCGGTAATAAAAGAATTTAACGTCAATTCGCAAGAAGCTGGTGAGAAAAGATTATTTAAATTGAATGAGCTTGAGGAAATTAAGAATGAATCTTACGATAATGTGATGATTTATAAGGAAAAAATGAAAGAATGGCTTGATCGAAAGATAGTAAGAAGAGGATTTGAACCTGGATAAGAAGTTTTGTTATATAATTTAAGATTGAAATTATTTCCTAGAAAATTGAAGTCTAGGTGGAAAGGGCCATTCAAAGTTATAAAAGTCTATCCCTATGGAGCAGTCAATATTGAGGATCGTAAGACTGGAAAAATATTTAAAGTAAATGGGCACATATTGAAACCTTATTTCGATGGTCATAGACCAAGTTTTAAAGAGACTATGGATCACCCGGAATGAGTCTGGAAATGTTGGGCTGACGATATTAAACCAAGCGCTTTGTGGGAGGCGACCCATATGTATCATTGTTTACTTTGATTTTTGAGTTTTATTTAAAATTTTATATGTATGTTTATGTTTATCTCTTTATATAATTTGTATATTTAATAAAATTTTTTATAAACACCTTTGTCTTCCTAATGTTGTGAAAATACTGAGAATTTATTTGACAAAAATTGAAACGGCCAAATTTTGGAACTGGCGCATGATGCGTCAAATTCCAGAGAGCTGGCGCATGATGCAACGCGGAGAAGAAAATTATTAAAACGTATCGAATGGCGGTTTTTGGCAGTTTTTGGCGGAGACACCTTCAAATAACTCCAAAAAACTGACTCTAAGACATATTTTAGTTAGGAAAACAAGGAAAGAGTCACCACTTTTCAATTCCCATGGCTTCCTACTTAAGAAACTCCGCTAGATTTGGAATTTTCAACTAAAGAAAGTTCATCAATTTTGACGCACAGAAGTTGCATGATTGAGTTATACTAAAGAAGAGGCTTATCAAAGAGAGGGGATTTGTGCATCGAGGAATCAACACACTGAATACTCGAGTTGAAGAAGTTATTGCACAGAGGCATTGGGAAGTGCTTTGTTACACTACTGTCGCTGTAGTCGTCCTTGTGGTGAAAGAATTTTATGCAAATCTTCAAGAGATCAACCAAGGAATGATTTATGTGTAAGGAATGTTTGTGCAGTTCACTCCTTCAATAATCAATGAAATATTTATGATCGAGAATGTGTTTGTCTGCCACTATGCAAATTTTACCCCTACAAGAGACAACATGAATGAACTCTACCATTACCTTGCGGATAAAGATGCTAATTGGGGAGCCCAAGATGATGGGAATGTGACTTTTTCTTCAGCATTATTAAATCCTACTTCAAAGGCATGGCATTTTTTCATTTCCTCAAAATTACTGCCTACTATGAAAATTAGTAAGGTCATAAAGGAGAGTGCTATTCTTAATTATTGTATTCAAACTGGGAAACCTGTTGATATTGGAGCCATAATTGTAAAATCTATTTTGTGTATGATTGTAAATGGATCTACAATTGTATTGGGACACCCATCTACTATTTTCAAACTCTACAGTCAATCGCAAGTACCTTATGAAGTTGGAAGAAATTCTTACTGCCTTGGAAGTCGATGGATCATGAAGTTTACTGCAGCTGCATTGGAAAGGGAGATGAAAATGTTATGGATATAATAATGGATCAAGGATCTCAA
Source organism: Phalaenopsis hybrid cultivar (assembly GCA_002079205.1). Classification (NCBI taxonomy): domain Eukaryota; kingdom Viridiplantae; phylum Streptophyta; class Magnoliopsida; order Asparagales; family Orchidaceae; genus Phalaenopsis; species Phalaenopsis hybrid cultivar. Next base: position 294,531 of record JXCR01083996.1, on the reverse strand, counting down.
AATTCATCACCTACTCATCCCTACTTCAACTCAAGTGCGCTTTCAAAAATAATTAAAAATATAGAGAAAGTGGTGCATAATCTTACACATGCAATTGAGAATATTTTGGAAATGATGGATGACCTGGATTGGAGACCTAAGGAACATTTTGAACATACAGAGTGTATTGAAGATGGTTTGGTATGTATGTTCAAGAATCATGCATTGATTGAGGAGGAAAATGCAACTGATGAATTTCCATTTAGGCCCTTCACAATTTGTATGTACAATACCAGTCTATGGGAGATCTCCAGGAGAACGAGAGTGATAAAGACGAGTGAAGTTGAATTATGCATGGAACATTTTGTCTAGTACTGTTTGTTATAGTTTGTTATGTTGGACTACTTTACTTTAAGTTTTTGCACTTTTTATGTTATTTTCTATGAAGTTTGATGTTTAGATTTCAGTGTTTAGGATGTTGGTTTGCTTTAAAACACTGAATTTCTTATGTGTTGGCTTGAAAAATGTTAGTTTGTAATAACTCAAATTTCATATATAAATATGAATTTTATGTTGTTTATAAAAATTTAGTGTTAGTTTGATGTTTAATTATGTTTAGAAAGATTTGTTTTAATCAAATAGAGGTTGATGTATAGCGATACGGAGCAGGTTTCCACAAAAACTAAAATCAGGCAAAAACATGCTCTGGCGCGTGATGCGTCAAATGTCTGAACATGCTATGTTTCCTATAAAACAGTAAAATAGCACGGACAACCTCCATTTTTGCCACTTTAGTCATCTTATACATTAAGACCTTGATCTAGGGCATCACATTGTGGGCTAAAGAGATGGATTTGGAGGATAAAAATCATAGATTCTATTTTCTCTTAGTAGAAGTTTCACTTTAACTTAGAAATTTTTATTTTCACCATGGATTTTGGGAGATCTGAAAAATGGGATTTTTGATGAAAGTGCTTGAAGGAAACTAATGGTGAAAAGTTTCTTACCAAATAATCTTGCTTAGGGAGTTAGATTATTGATTTAGTAATTTATTTGAAATTTATTTGGATTTTCATAGAATTTTTTATGGCTCCCCGAGTTAAACGAGGAAGACTGACTAATGACTTTGATGCTTGACGATTTGCTAGTTTTAAAGCCTAACATAGTTACAATATCTTATTTGAGAACAAAAGAATGATCCAAGTGTGGTTGTTTGCAAACCCGGGAGGTGAGGTCAAGAGGTTGATTCGCACCAGAAATTAGGAACGATTCTGCTACTTCATTGCTGTCGCAATCGCCCTATGGTCCGAGAGTTTTATGCAAACTTAAGATTCACTGTGGAAGATCACATTTTGGTGAGAGGTCCGCAAGTTGAGTTTATCTCTGAAAGGACCAATGCATTTTATGGGCTTAGAAATGTCTTCCATGATGAATATGCCACTTTTTCTATCATTGATTCACATTGGAAGAAGCTATTTCCTTTTTGACTGATGGAAGAGGAGAGTGGAAGATAAAGAATAATAAGATAGTTAACTTCCCTGCTTCCATGTTAACTATTCAATAAAAAATATAGCACCATTTCATCTCTGTCAGACTTTTACCTACAAATCATCTTGCTGAAGTTACAAAGGATCGAGCTGTGTTGAACTATTGCATTCAAAATATGAAGGCAATAGAAGTTAATGCACTTATAGTTCATCGTGCTCGGAGGATTTCTGGTAGTTCTACTGCTGGAGGCTTGGGATATCCTGCCCTGATTTTCACTTTATGTGAACAATCAAGAGTTGAATCCCATAGAAATGAAGAAAGATTACAGCCTCAGAATCCGATTAGGAAACACATGATGCAGAGAGTAGAATCATTTATTGAGTCTAGAAGTAGAAGAAGGGATAGGCCCTCTACATCTGTTGCAGGGGCATCTACTTCTAGTGCTGCATCTTTAGAAGGTGTTATGGACCAGCTTATGATTCATCAATATGATATTATTAATATACAGACTCACTTGGGAGAGATAGATGAAAGGAATGCATATAATTATGAATATCAGCAGAGGAGAGTTTAGCATGATATAGATTTTCAAAATGCTATGGTTAGACACTTCATGGGTGAACCTAACGTGAACTTTCTTGTTTGCCCCAGCTTTGTCCCCTATGCACCCATTCGTGATGTAGAAGCAAGAGAAGAAGAAGATGATGATGATGATGAACTGGAAGGAGATGAAGTGATATTTTATGAATCTTGTTTATTTATTTTGATGTGTTTGTGTTTGTATTTTGGTGTACTTCTATTTGGAAAACATGTTGTAGCAAAAGACTTTTTATGTTGTGTTATGGACTTGCAGTTCATAATAGTAATTGTAGATTGTTTACTTTTTAGTTTTAGTTTTAGTATTTTCAATTTGAGCTTGTCGAATGTGTAGTATTTTCAGTTTTTGTATTTATGTTTTCAATTCCCAACAAGTTCTTTACAATATATTATATTTTATTTAATGCTTTAAAGCCTGCATGTAGTTTTACAGTTAGTACCTGCAGTATACCAGAACAAATTTCATGATCAGAAATCCTCTACAGGTTAGTTTTTGTTTTCATGCATTTGCTATTTTCTTTCACCAACTAAAATTTTGTACTAAAATGTTTTGAATATTATTTAAAAATTTAAGTTTGGGGGAAAAGAAAATTTTCTTTTAGGGTCTATTTGGCGCAACTGTTGATTATTAATAATCTGCTGATAAGCAGATTATTCTGATAATCTGATAATCTGCAGATTATCAGAATAATCTGTCTTGCTGTTTGGGGCAGCTTATTCAAGATAGCTTATTGGTGATTAAATGACATTCATGCCCCTTTGTAATAGAACTGTTTGGGGTAGCTTATTCAGAATAGCTTACTGATAGTACTGGATCATATGCAGAAACATGAAATCATCACAGATCATAAGTAGAAGATGTCATACATTACTCACACCCTCATGAGTACCAAGATAACTAAAAAAAGTACAAATACGAGTACAACTAGAATCAGAAATATTAAAATGTTTAATTTCAGACTCTGGCTACGTCTGTCCTCATCTGCTCTGTCAAAGTCAGAAAACACCGGATTCCCATGACTGCTGGCCGTGTCATATGAGGGACTGTCAGCCCACCGGAAGAACCCACAACGAGCTGAAACACCCTTGGCACAACCGTAGAACTGCCTCCCAAAGCTACGAGACTGACGCGATGTGAGCAACGGAGCCGGTAGACCACAATAACACAAAATACCTCTGTCTGTACTTGATATCCTAGCAGTCATGTTTGTATAACTGTGAAAAAAAAATATTAGTACTTATCCAAATAAAAGTAAATTTGACATTAATGTAGGAACAGAGAAAAGACTTGCTGGATTAGCTATCATATATAGCATCTGCTATAGACTCTCTCAAAGCAGCCATCTCAACTGCACCCTCACCATCCTGAGTTTCATATTCAATCGATCTCATTATCAGCTAGAGATCCTGAAGGTTCTAGAGTGTCAATAATTTCATCATCATCAGCGATATTGAAGTCCGTATCTGAATGAGAGGGGTGATGTCGGATGAAGTTGTGAAGTGCCATGGTGGCCAACACAATATACACTTGTTTAGGAAATCAATAGGATGGCATATCACGTAAAATTACCCATTTCTTCTTCCACACCCCAAAAGTTCTTTCAATAACCCCCCCGTAAAGCAGAGTGTCGCTTGTTAAACATTTCTTTTTTGACACGAATATTGTCACTTGCTTGCTCAAAATCAGGAATATGGTATCTTGTGTCTGGATATAGCTTCAGGTAGCCTCTTAACATCGGATATCCAGCGTCTACCAAAGAATACTTTCCTGTTATTAAAGACAGTACCAATTAAAAATAATTAATGTAATTTTCGCGAGGTTTTAAGTAAAATGAACAAACCTGGAGGTGGGTGAGGGAAACACTGTGTTCTATTCCTAGTTGCATAGGAGAAAAGGCGACTATCATGCGCACTTCCTTCCCACCCCGCCATTACAAATGTGAAGCACATGTTGAAATCACACACTGCCATAACATTTTGTGTGGTTGTACCACTCCGACCAATATACGCGATCTTCTTGTGACTTCGTAATTTGGCATCTACATGAGTGTCATCAATTGCTCCAATACAATTCTGTTCATCATAGTTAGCAACTGAAGATGTCATTCAACTAAAGTAACAAGGTAATAATACTTACTTTGAAATACGGCATGTAACGAGAATTATTTGCAATTTGTTCAGGAATATTTGCGAACGATGTATCCGTTGGCTTGATGATCTGTGTTGCTAAGCTCACCAGTGCTTGTAAACCTTTGGAAAAGTATCGACTAATGGTTTCTGATGAATGTTGAAATCGCTCCATAGCTCCTCTAACTGATTCATTCTGTGAGAGCATATATAATGTTATTGCCAACACCTCTCTCGTTGTTGTTCTAGAAGAACCCTGTAGATGGTGGTTCCGACTTAACTCGTGTAGCGGATCGATAAAAATAGGCGCAGTCATTCTGAAAATATTGATGAACCTTATCGGATGTCTAGCAAGCATCTCACCCATCCATTTGTCCCCAATAAAAGAGGACGTCATGCGTGGTATCCGTCTATAACTGAAGCGATAGTACTCCAGCAATAATATCGCTATAGCAGCAGCCCATGCCATTCTTTTACGACGGTCTTGCAGTGTGTGCATCCTGAGATAAAAAATAGATTAGGATGAAAGAAAATATGTAGAGGTAGCGTCAAAAAAGTTGAATAGTGACAACATCAATTCTTACTTAGCATAGAAAAATAAGTGAGACAACATTTTGTGAAGATAGGGAAAAAATCAGATAATACATAGCATCATAAAATAACAGTAGCTGCTGTAATAACAATACATATTTGACAAGTCTAATGAAAGATTAGTACAAAGTAGAGTCATTCTTCAACTATAACACGTAAATACTCAATGCGCATCCCGGGTCGTAGTGCAATGAACATTTCCATACGAGTAGGGTCCTCGAGCTTTTGAACACATTTTGCCTGAAAGCGCATATCAGATGCTACTTCTGGAATAGTATTTAAGATGGCCAGGCAGTCCTAAATGGTGCTANTGAAAAAAATAAATTTATAATATTACCTCAATTTTCTCAGTCCACCATTTAGCTGGAGCATCGATCGTCCTTCTAATTGGATCCCATCCCAACCCGGTAGAGCCACGTTTCAATTCTATCCATAATTTCCATTCTTTTTTCAATTGGTCCCATTTGTTTTTGAATTTAAGCTTGTCGTAATCCCTACCAGTTAATTCTTTGAATCTCCGAGCTATATTACTCCAACCTTCTTTATTAAAATACGTTGTTGGCCTATTCCCCAGTTCAGTTTCTTTAATGCATAGGTCACAAAAAACATTTGTAACTTCTTTATCCCACATTGCAGACGTACTACCTTCAGTTTCCTTAGACATTTTTGTACTATTTGGAACAAATTTAAAATAAGCACTATTGAAAGCAACCAACTTTTAAACAACAAATAGTTGAAAAATAAAAAACCAGAACTAACATAATATCCAATGTATGAATAAAGAAAAAAGACATGAACACGAGAGATTTTAATGTTGTTCGGTCGGAGACCTACGTCCAAAAAAGGCAACCCACGTAAATTTTATTAACGAAATCAAAAAGTTACATATATGTGCTACCAAAAAAGAACAAATACAAGTAGAACTATAATTCTCACATCAACAAATACAAGTAGAACTATAACATTGAACTATAGCCAAATCCAAGGTGAAGTTCCAACTTTGAAGAGATAATCTGGGCCAACTTCTTTTGAACACATCAGCAAAGGACTAAAGCCACAATGTGTTAAACTAATTCAAAAAATTGCACGAGGGAGAACCACTGAAACAGTAACTTCCAACAGAAGCTCACGAAAACCAGCACAAACAGAGCTGTTAGCAAATGTCAAGATATGTATTGGAATGTAGGCCATGAGTGGCATGATGATCATAGAATGTGGCCATTAGATTCAAAATCTAAAACAGCACAAACAGAAGCTTGCAACACATGTATATAGATTCAAAATCTAAGACTGCACAGAGAACCGAGCCAACAATGTACAAAAAACCTTGCAACAAATGTACAAAAACTGTATATAGATTCAAAACCAACTTCTATATATATATATATATATATATATATATATATTGTTGTGATATAAGTAGAAGAAAAATGCTCTAATCAAGCTCTCAGTAAAAATGCTGAAATGAACTCATCCACTAAATACTCAATGCACAATCTTCCCCTCACGCTCACAGTCACTCCACTCACTCAAACTTCACACACACACACTTTAAATCCTTCCCCTAACATAACTCCACCCGATATATTATGCTCCATCATGTGTAAATATACATCTTAAACCATCAAATCCAGCCCTGTAGGGACCAAAACCGAGCCAACAAATGTACAAATAACTTTCAGCATTTATTTAGAGAGGCATAAGAGTAGTAAAGCTGCAGAATGAAGTCCCAAATTCAGCATTTCATGTAGCAAATAAAAACAGAGAAATGAGTTTTCCATAGNAAGCAAATTGAGGTTTGCTTAAAATAGTGATATTTTGATTTTTAAAAATTTTAAAATTATTTTTTAAGACTACTCTGACCACAGGGAACTTACATGAATATTTGTAGAATTTTCTAAGCTTATTTCCTAAGACTACTCTGGGTCACAAGGAAACATGAATATTTGTAGAATTTTCTAAAGCACATGCAATTTTCTATAATTATTTGAACAGAAAGTGCTGAATATTTGTAGAATTTTCTAAAGCACATGCAATTTTCTATAATTATTTGAACAGAAAATGAATATTTGTAGAATTTTCTAAACTACATGCAATTTTCTATAATTATTTGAACAGAAAATGCATTAAAACTTAGAAAATTAAGATCTCTGTATAGAGATCTCCTATGTCTTTGGAAAAATGCTCAAATTGTTCTAGAAAATTAAGATCTCTGTGTAGAGATCTCCTATGTCTTTGGAAAAATGCTTAAATTATTCATTTAGACATTAAGATCTCTGTGTAGAGATCTCCTATGTCTTTGGAAAAATGCTTAAATTGTTCACCTAATCTCTGTGTAGAGATCTCCTATGTCTTTGGAAAAATGCTTAAATTATTCACTTAGACAGAGGTTACCTCTATCTAGAGATCTCCTATGTCTTTGGAAAAATGCTCAAATTGTTCACCTAGACAGAGGCANCAATTAAAAATATTAAATGATCTCAAAATCCTTTGAAATTTTTATGGTAAATTTTCTGACTTATTAGTCACAGTGGAGAACAAAAATCAAATGATTTTAATCTTTNAATTCCATATGAATGGAGAATTGAAAAACCCCTAACCCTAATTTATTTTTAAAAAATAATTATGTATCAAATTAATGAGAAAATAATTCCACATGAATCTCCTCTGTTCACTGAGCAAGAGGGTATTTTTATTTTATTTTTATTTTTTTCTATGCAAAGATATGGATTTTTAAAGTTTAATAGCTATTTTCTGAATTTTTTAAATATTCTATTTATCTATTCAAACCGCGGGCTGACTGGATCCTCAGATTTGTCGAAAAGTCATGCGGCGCGCTCCCATTTGACGCCGCCTTCTGAGTCAGCTGCCACGCGTCGCGCTGTATCGCTTCAGATGGTCATCCGGCTCGATCTCCGTCGTTCATTCAATACACGCGCGGATGGATGGCATCCGTTCATCGTCCCCAAGGGAATGAACCCGTGTCGTCCACACTAAAACGTTAAGATCTCGGCCTAGACTCAACCAAATCACTTCGGGTTTGATCCCATGGACTCGTCTAAGTGAGACGAACATATTTATACGGTTAAGAGGTTCGGA
>JXCR01083996.1:257485-282552 GCA_002079205.1 Phalaenopsis hybrid cultivar | reverse complement strand
TGAGCTAGCTTTGGGATAAGCTCAAATTGATTGTTGGGTTTGGTCAAAAATGACCTTATAAAGGATTTTCAACAAAAAATGGATGCCAATTTGAGATCTAAGGCATTCAATTGTTGAGATTTGAGGTGTTAGCCAATATTGGGGCTAATTTGGGGATTTTGTCAAAGATGGTCAAATTGACCAAATTGGACCAAGGTGTAGTTGGACAAAATGAAATTGGGAATATTTTGGATTTATTGGGATTTATTGGGAATGTTTTAAAATTTTTGGAATTTTTAGATTTTTAAGTCATGGAGGGGCATTTTGGTAATTTGGTCATTTTTGTCAGTTTTGGCAAATTTTGATGTATTCAAAGTGTTTGAAATGAGTTTTGATCAATTTTGGGTATTTTGGCAAAATTTGGCAATTTTGGTCAAATTTGGGTCCCATGGGCCATTAAGTAATTTGGAGGTACCTAGGGGCAAAAGGCCAAGTTGGGTATTTCAAATAGAATTGAATAGATATCCATTTTATGGTGTACCTTAGTTCCAAGTCAACACCTCTAAATGAACCATGGATTAATGTATTGTGAAGATATGGTGTATCTTAGTTCCAAGTCAACTAACCATGGATTAATGTATTGTGAAGATATGGTGTACCCTAGTTCCAAATCAACACCCAGGGTAATCCTAAAGCCAGTAATCCTATAGGGACTCTTCTTGAATTCTCTTATAATGATCTTACCTACTAAATGCTAGAGGATAATCCTATAGGGAGAAGATATGGTGTATCTTAGTTCCAAGTCAACACCCAGGGTCGACCCTAAAGCCAAGTAATCCTATAGGGATTTATATGGTGTATCCTAGTTCCAGGTCAACACCTAGAGTTGATCCTAAAGCCAGTAATCCTATAGGGATTCTTCTTGAATTCTCTCATAATGATCTTACCTACTAAATGCTAGAGGTTAAGGTCAATATGTGGAACTTTAAGTTGAGTAAAGAGAAGAGTTTTGAATTTCTAATGATGGGGGTACCTTTTTTAGTTTTCTAAGGCTAGTCAATAGGAAAATCCTATGGCTAGACCTAGGCTACTGAAGAAGTTTTTTGACATCAACCAAAAGTGAGGTCAACACATTTTTTTTTCCATTTTTACTTGTATCTGAAAGAAAAACACACAAATACCTTCCATTAAAGGGCAATATCTCAAAAATAGGTATAAAAATGTGTCTAAAAACACTATATATTTTAGGTGTATCATAAGGCATCACATTCTCATCTTTTAAGATCAGTGTGAGGCCACCTTAAATTGAGTAAGGTATCTGATTCTCTACACAAATCCTTAAGATAGGTATGAGACCACTTAAGTGGAGTAAGACATCCTATTCTCATCTTTTGAGATCGGTGTGAGGCCACCTTAAATGGTGTAAGGCATCTGCTTCTCTACATAAATTTTCTAGATAGGTATAAGGACGTCTTAAATGGAGTAAAGCATCCTATTCTCTTCTTTCGAGATCGGTGTGAGGCCACCTTAAATAAATTAAGGCATCTGATTCTATAAGCGAATCTTCGAGATAGGTATGATACCGCCTTAAATGGAGTAAGGCATCCTATTCTCATCTTTTAATATCGGTGTGAGGCCACCTTAAATGAAGTAAGGCATCTGATTTCCTACACAAAATTTTGAGATAGGTATAAGGCCACCTTAAATGGATTAAGGCATCTTATTCTCACTTCTCTACACTTTAAATACCTCTTGGGTTGGATGTGAGTCCCTGTGCATTCCATCTCAATCCGATCTTTTCACATATTTCGGCCTTCCAAAATTAAAATCTTAACGAGCTCAATATCAAAATTTGAAATTGAAATTAAAGTTTTTCTTTTAACATCGAATTTCGAATCGAATCTTCGCCATAACCGTCAGTTTTCTTGATGGTTGTTCATGGAATCTCCTTCCTTATTCCCCAACAGGAGTCTCTGTTCACTCTCTAGTGGAAACCTTCTACTCTTTTTTGTTCTGTTCTAAGTGTGTTGACTCAGACAGTCATTTCATCTTTGTTGATCTTTTCGGTCAACGCCAATACGTGCGGTGTGCTGGCCCGACACACCACACCTATTGGGGGTCCATTTGTTGACCTCACTTTTGGTTGAGGTATTGTTTCCTCCTTAGTAGCCTAGGGTATAGCCATAGGACTTTCCTGTTGACTTCTTAGAGGACCATAAAATGAACCCTCACCATTAGAAACTCTAAACTCTTCTTTTTCCAACTTGAAGTTCCGCATATTGGTTCTACCTCTAGTACTTAGTAGGTGCAGCCAGTATGGGGGAGCTCAAGGGGAGTCCCTATCGGACTGCTTAGCCTTATGATTAGCCCTGGGTGGTGTGGTATTGGTTAGTTTTACGCACACACTTGCACATTACACTTCCACTCACAACTTTGATCCCAAACATGCTTGACTTTGATCCCTTAACCTTTTGAGAGGCTGATGTAGATGGTCCTTAGGCCATTATCCCTAGGCTAGGGTTTAGCTAAGACCAGTACATGGAGGACCCAAAGTAGGGAATTCTATTGGTCCACAGCTCAATTAGGGTGGTTGAAACCCCAATTTTACCAAAATACACAACTTAGCCTTTTGCCCGCAAACCTACCCTAATTTACCAAACTGCCATTGAAACCCAAAATTGACCAAATGTCCCAAAATCACCCAAAATACCCAAATTTGTTCAAAAATCATCTCAAACCATTTGAAACCACCCAAATTATCCAAAACATCCCAAAATTTTCAAAATTACCAAAATACCCTTAATTTTGCCAAAATTACAGAAATACCACTGGTGACCCAAGTTGTCCTAAAACCTTCAAAATCGTTTCAAATGTCCCCAAAATTAATTTAGACTACTCCATTGAGCCCAATTTGACAAATTTGACCTATTTTGACCAAAAGTTTTTGCCCTTAAAGGCTCAATTACTCTAATTCTCCCCCAATGTCTACCAATTTGATCCCAATCTTCCATAATTTCAATTATAAACTCAAATTAATCATATCCAAGCTTGATTAAAACAAAATAGAAGCCCAACTGATCCACATTTGAATCTAATTTCAACCCAAATCAAAAGGCCCCAATTTTGACCACATGACCCAAGGTCATCAAATTGAACCACATGATCAAATCAATTCCCCCAAAATAATGTCCAAAACCCTTCATGACATTCTCATGAACCAAATTGAGTCACTAATTGATCCTAATTTGAGCCCAAGCCTCACCCAAATTCAACTCAAACCAAAATCCCCAATTTTGCCCCAAATTAGCCATGTCCCCAAATTCCATCAAATTGAACTCCATAACCATAAAATTCTATCCAATTAATATCCAAAACTCTTCATGAAAATCCTTAGGACCAATTTGAACCATCAATTGGACCATAACCAAACTCTAGCCCAACTCAAACCCAAGTCTAACCCAACATACCCAAATTGACCAAATGTTCAAATGCCACCAAATTGACTACCCAAATCAATTCAAAATCAATCCAAACATTTTCTAAACTCCTTGTGACAATCATCTACACCATTTTTTATCAATTAATTAGGCTCAATGTCATGACTAGCCCAACCTAAACCCAACTTCAAGCCAAAATTCCCAAAATTAAACCCATACACCAAAATTGACCAAACCAAACCAAATTGATCAAACCAAAGCCACTATAGCCACCATTTAGACTAGTGACTAGGCTACACCCACCTAGGCCACTCTATATGATCTATGGACCAATGGTCCCTTGAATTAAGGGATCTCATTCCATTTTTAGCCTAAACCAAAATATCTTTGCCATCATCACTTACCATTAGGAGTTAACCATCATTAGCCACCTCTTGGCCTCCCTCAGCTTAGAAGTGGCTTAACCCTGACCAGCCACCACCTCAGCCACTGGAAATAGCTAGCCAAGAGAGCCCCAAGTGGCCAAAACCCAAAATTGAAATTCCCTGAGTTGGCTAAATCTCATTGGCCATTGGAGATTTTCTTCTCTCTGCCTCGGCTTCTAATTGCACCCATCAGACCCCCTGAGCTCCATCAAGCAGCCATGGCTAAAAATTAAGTTCTTCACAACCAAAGGAAAAAATGCTTGAAACCTAAGGGAAACTGGATGACAAATTTTTATTGATTATATAAAATTAAACATCATCACTAGGAGATATCACTTTCCTTTACCTTTCCTGGACCAAATGCTAGATAGACTAGTTGGACACTGTTATTTCTGCTTTTTAGATGGATATTCTGGGTACCACCAAATACCTATTACACCCGTGGATCAAGAAAAGATGATATTTCTGCTTTTTGTCACTAAATTTCAATCCACTATTCTTCCTCCATCCACCCTCTTTTGGCATGCCAGCTCCTCAATCCATGCACTCTTCTCTTGATCATCCACTTTAGCAACTCATGGATCTCCTCTCTCTCCTCCATATAATTAAATCCAAGCCACACAATTCAAATTCTCCAACTCCCTCTCTATTCTCCATCTTCCACTCCAAACTCCACCCCCCAAGAAAAATAATTTCCCCCAATAACTCATCCAACCAAACCTTTAAGACGCTCGCATGCCTCCCCCACTATCTCATTTTTATTCCTCCCTATTCCCTCTCTCAAATCCACAAAAATCGAAACCTCCCCTTCTTCTTAGGAACTTCAAAAATTGAGAGCCCCTCTCCTATAATTTCTCTTCTAATCATGAGAAAAGGAAAAGAGGCAAGGAAAGGAAGGTTTTCAAGTTAAGGTCATCAACAAAATTTTAATACTTTATCTCATCAAAAAGGCCACCCACCTCCATCACATCAAGAATTAATGCCAACAGGCAAACACTTCTAGGCATGGCTACATCAACTCAACCCCTGATTTCTTGCTCAAAATGTCTACTAAAGAGTTGTTATAGATGTGTTGAGTTATAGGAAGTTATCTATGAATTAAATATTATCAAATTACATGTAAATAGACATTGGACATGTGTGGAATCAAACTTTGATGCCAATAGACATATCATAAGCCTTCGATTTTATCATCGCTCTATCCACCATGGTAANCCACAAAAATCGAAACCTCCCCTTCTTCTTAGGAACTTCAAAAATTGAGAGCCCCTCTCCTATAATTTCTCTCCTAATCATGAGAAAAGGAAAAGAGGCAAGGAAAGGAAGGTCTTCAAGTTAAGGTCATCAAAAAAATTTTAATACTTTATCTCATCAAAAAGGCCACCCACCTCCATGACATCAAGAATTAATGCCAACAGGTAAACACTTCTAGGCATGGCTACATCAACTCAACCCCCAAAATGTCTACTAAAGAGTTGTTATAGATGTGTTGAGTTATAGGAAGTTATCTATGAATTAAATATTATCAAATTACATGTAAATAGACATTGGACATGTGTGGAATCAAATTTTGATGCCAATAGACATATCATAAGCCTTCGATTTTATCATCGCTCTATCCACCATGGTAGAACTGAGAGTTCAAACATACCAAAGCAAGGAGAGAAGGGGAAGAGAAGAGAGATATTCATGCCCTCTTTATAGAAGCACAGAGCATGGAAATTTAGAGAGTTCAATTAGTAAATCATTAAACTGTTATAAATAAGATCTACTTTTTGTATTAAATTCTCTCATTTTTATTGTAACACGACTTCTACGATGCAAAATAATTGGAAAACTAAATATTTATAAGAAAAATATATCAGCATAAATCTTGAAGTAATTTGACAGCACAAACAAGACAAGGCATGTCAAATGAGGGTTCATCGATGGGCGAAATGGTCAAATCAAAAGCATTAAGATCAAAATTAACCAAGGCAATAGAGTGGCTCTAGCATACGCGATTCGACAGAAAGCAGAGTGCAGGTGAACCCAAANATGGTCAAATCAAAAGCATTAAGATCAAAATTAACCAAGGCAATAGAGTGGCTCTAGCATACGCGATTCGACTGAAAGCAGAGTGCAGGTGAACCCAAGTTAGTCCCCATGATGAAACTAACCTAAGGGCAATGTTATTCCTCGATTTCTACAATTCCCTCGGAGGCGTTGAAACAACATCCTCACACATCATCAAGAGATAGTAAGATGGCTCTCATTCATCCCTCAGGACCTCGTTTTCTAGGGGTAGCTACTTATCTAATTACGGTAATTTACAATGATTTTTTAATGAATGGGGCCCATTATTAGTGATCGAGGNCGATTTCTACAATTCCCTCGGAGGCGTTGAAACAACATCCTCACACATCATCAAGAGATAGTAAGATGGCTCACATTCATCCCTCAGGACCTCGTTTTCTAGGGGTAGCTACTTATCTAATTATGGTAATTTACAATGATTTTTTAATGAATGGGGTCCATTATTAGTGATCGAGAGGCGACAACTAGAATTGATCAACCGACCGACACCACAGAGCCGATAGAGTCAATCTTGCCGACCTTTTGTTAGTAAGAGTCCAACGAACCCACAACATCAAGCCTGGTTGACCGAGAATCCTACCAGACCAAGCCTATCGACAGGTCTCTCCAGTTTAACCAAGCAACAACACCNAGAGTCAATCTTGCCGACCTTTTGTTAGTAAGAGTCCAACGAACCCACAACATCAAGCCTGGTTGACCGAGAGTCCTACCAGACCAAGCCTATCGACAGGTCTCTCCAGTTTAACCAAGCAACAACACTTACTAAAGGATCGCCAATCGAGCCTTAGAGCAACCAAGCTTTGGGCTCACACATGTAAAATACATATAATAGCTTGTACAACCCTCACTAAAGAAGGGGCATAAATGTGACTTCATATGATACATCTCATTTCTCTATAAATAGGAGATCATTTTATGAATGAAGTGACACACCCCTTTTAAAAATACTACTCTTTACTGTGTATTTTCTTGTCTTCGTCTCTCTCTCCTCTTTTACACTATTTATTGGGCATGATTCACAGACAAATCATGATTAAAAAATTATATTCCAAAAATGTTAAAAAAAATCTATTTTTTCACGAATCTTGCACAAAGTGCTTGACAACGTATTTTGCATGACTAAAACCATTTGGAAAAGTAATTGCTGAATTGTTAAAAAATAGATAAGATTTTAGAAATCGTTGTTACTTTCAAAAATTGCTAGAACCATAACTCTTACAACAATCTATTTACANGGAGATCATTTTATGAATGAAGTGACACACCCCTTTTAAAAATACTACTCTTTACTGTGTATTTTCTTGTCTCTTCGTCTCTCTCTCCTCTACTATTTATTGGGCATGATTCACAGACAAATCATGATTAAAAAATTATATTCCAAAAATGTTAAAAAAAATCTATTTTTTCACGAATCTTGCACAAAGTGCTTGACAACGTATTTTGCATGACTAAAATCATTTGGAAAATTAATTGCTGAATTGTTAAAAAATAGAGAAGATTTTAGAAATCGTTGTTCCTTTCAAAAATTGCTAGAACTATAACTCTTACAACAATCTATTTACCTTACATTTAATTATAAGAAATTTTACTGCTCTAATACACATCACATTGATTAGAAATACAATAACAAATATAAATAAAATATATTTGAGCACTCATTCTGCTTGAAAACAACTATAATTTAATGAAAATGTTTTAAAATTTTAAAATTTTATATCTAACTAGAACAATAGTCATTTCAAGAAAACAATAATNTATATATATATATATATATAATCGCAAAAACGTGCATGCACTACTAAGCTTCGTGCAAGTTAAATACACAAATTAGGAAATACAGTTCAATTTCAGTACGCTGCCCTCTGCGCGATTTCCAAATGGTGAGACATCGCCGAATCCGGCCGCATAACTGATAAAACATTTGTTTTCTGAACTAACTGGGAAGACAAACGTCCTTCCATTAACATTTGGTACTCCTTCAATTTCTTCAATCGCGCCGGCCATATTCCATCAAGCTCCAGGAAGTTCGAATGATTCGCTCTCTTCAGTGAAGCCGTTGCTGCAGGTAGTTATGAGAAGATGGGCTCGGCGGCTTCTCGCCGCCATCTTTGTGGTGCCTGCGGCTGCCTTTCTAGTGGCATCGTCGTTCTCTTCTTCTTTCTCCAATTGGTTCGTGGCGCCCTCTTTCAAATCTCCACTTCCGGCGTCCAATCATTCGACGTCATGGCAACTTTCCCATCCTTCATCCTCTTCTCCGGCCCACGAACCAAAACCAGAGTCCTTCGTATATCCGGCTATCATGGCTTCTCCGGCACCATCACCATCCCCAGTGCCGAAGGCGGCGGCCGGGAATTCTGACGGCGCTGAAACCGGATATCAATGTGATGATTCCAACGATCTGCTGAATTTGAAGCCACAGGTTTTATCGTGCGCTATTTACATAGGGAATACGCACCTGCGTTTTTCACATAATAACTTCCAATAACTTAATTATTAGAGATTATTGAGAGGTTATTGAAATATAACCTCCCAATAATCCCCAATAACCTACCAATACATTTTGCGGTTCCATGCTTCTACTTTTTAAGGTCATTCAGAAGCTTTTTCAAGTTATTGAGGGAATTAACTTTAATAACACCGACATAAATCTCCCATACCTCCCGAAGAACTTCTATAGCTCAAAGTTCTCTGTGTGTGTTACGTACATAAATAGTTTTCCCGGTTATCAGCTTCTTCGCTTTTGAAATAAGNGAATTTGAAGCCACAGGTTTTATCGTGCGCTATTTACATAGGGAATACGCACCTGCGTTTTTCACATAATAATCTTCCAATAACTTAATTATTAGAGGTTAATAACTTATCAATATATTTTACGGTTCTGCGATTCTATTTTTTAAAATTATTCAAAAATTTTTTCAAGTTATTGAAGTTAATTTCTCAATAACACCGACATAAATCTCCCATACCTCCCGAATAACTTCTATACACTCAAAATTCTGTGTGTGTTACGTACATAAATAGTTTTCCCGGTTATCAGCTTCTTCGCTTTTGAAATAAGGGGTAAGTTGAAAAAATAAAAATTAAGTTGCAAAATTTGTTGATGGATTGCAGGCGTCTGTTGTGCTGACCAAAGTCGATGAAGAACTAATATATGCGAAGAAGGAGATTGAGCGAGCCCCCATTGCTTTCAATGATCCTGAACTGTATGCTCCCCTGTTCCATAACGTCTCCGTTTTCAAGAGGTTAGAAGCCTAGAATTAGATTTCATAAATGAAGTGCGAATATCATTAATGGTTGGAAATGTCATGGATAGGTAGATAGATAGGCAAGTTGTTTGCTTTAAAATAGAAAAATGAAGACTTATAAAATTTTACATATTTTAAAAATTGATGGCTTAAATTACTAGTTTTAATCTTTATACTAATATAAAATAAATTTTTTGAATTGGGATTTGAATTGGGATTTAAAATAAATACTAAATTAAGTTTCAAATGTGCCACTAGAAACATAGTCAATAATAGTCTCGTCATCATTTTCAATATCTTTATATTATAACTAATCAACTAAAGTGATAACTCCATTGTTATATTCTATCTTTATCTCCATGTTCACACTCTTCTTCAATTATACATCTTTAATCTTACTTTGAACAATAAAAAATGATTTAGTAGCACAACTAAACGATTCATTGTACTCCATCATTGTTATATTATATCTTTATCTCCATTTTCACACTCTTCTTCAATTATACATCTTTAATCTTACTTCATATATGGTGAACAATAAAAAATGATTTAGTAGCACAACTAAACGATTCATTGTACTTGAATTACTTTTAGAATAGAAGATAATGCTCTGAAAAGATGTTTCGATTGGTTGACAACAGAAGTTTTCAATAGAATGATCGGGGCCAAGATCGGCACTCAATAAAGACAAGTTTGCATAACAAACACATTAATCTCACTTGACAGGTTGATTTTGTTGTGTCAAGTGTGGGTATATAAGATAAATAAGGGAATAATAATAGATAAATATATTAACTATCTGGCAAGAACACGATATTTATATAAAAAAAAAATTCAATCGGGCCCTACCTTAAACTTCTCGAGGTGTTTGCCTCGTCCAAAAAATGCATAAGCCTCATTAGTAAGGGTAATGCTTAAGCCTCGTTTTCTTATATTTTAAGAAAAATTGGAGGAGATAAATATAACATGATGAGAATCCATGCATTTTATTTTATATAGTTGAGATAACATTAATAATTATTATTGCTCCGTGCAAGAATATTCGTTGCATAAGAATGAGAGATTGAGACTTTGTTTGATTAGGCTTCTCCCTTTACAAAAGTCTGATTAAATGCTACTTTAATGAAAGTGGCTTTTTAAAGATTATATGAACAGCATTCCAAAATAGCAAGAAATGTGTTTTTATTAAAGCTTAACGGTCAAATTAGTTACCAAATGAGTAAAAAAAGACACAGAATTTTACAAAAGCCACTAGAGCGTATATATAGAAAATCAGGAAAGGAAAAAGGTTGGAAGGGTTGTCAAATTAAAATGAATGTATTAGTGTATAATAGTTCACAAATTATGCCTTTTCCTATGATTGGAAAAAATATTAGTACTATATAGTATAATTGAATTCTTTAGAATGGATTATAATGAAAGTCGAAGGATTATAAAAGCATTAGAGTTATGATTTCAGACATTTGCTTGAAAATATTTATGTTTTTTTTTAGTAAAATTGCTTTTCTTTGAGTTATCATAGTGCATTATTGCTTTGAAATTCGCTTTTTTATTATGATTTGTTAAAATACTAATTCTAATTTGGGCATATATTAATATTGCATGTAATTAATTGTGAAAATGAAAAGTGATTATTAATTTATAATCTAACATCTATAACATATTGCAATATGCATTTAATTTTATAAATTACCCCCATTATTATAAATAGTTCATATCTTTCTTTGTAAGAATATGGTTTGGCCAAGCATTTTGAAAAATATTTCACAAACATTTGCAAATTATAAATTTTATTAGTTAAGCATAAGGGATATATAAGAATTCAAAATCAATGTGAGATAGCCATGCATTAGGGAGTTTCAAGAATAATAGGAGCCATCCCATGCAATAGAGATAAAACACATTATATAGACTCTAAATACAAGGGCGAATTCACTAGCCAGATTCAATGAGAACCTATAAGCCGAATCTAAAGTAATCTTACTTGAGAGGATTAAGGTGAATATGTCTGTTAAGTGCAAGAAAATCTTGACACTCACCATATTAATAATTAATTTGCTAGACTAATCAAACTTTATCATAGTCATCAATGCCCAAAATTTACACAGTGACTTAGAAACCGATGACTTTCTCATAAATTTCATGCATAGCTATAATCCAAACTCTTTGGATACACTTCTCTGATAATTTATAGTAGTTAATAGATAGGCGACTCTATAATTTTTTTTTAAATATGTAGTACATTTCGTAGCTTTTTTTGTAGCACTATAACTCTAATCCTTAACAATTTGAAGCTTAGGGGAGTACTAGAGTTACACAAGTTTTACTGTCTTAACTTAAAATCATTGTAATTTGGAGCTTTATTGTGGATATTCCCTCCTTTTTCATCTACTCTCTTCTCAAATTTCAATCTTTATTCTTTTATATTACTTTCTAAGCTAAATATGGTTTTGATGTAATCCATGGACAGAAAATAAATTTTGATAATATACTTTGGAACTTTATAGTGGATTTTCGTCTTTTTTTCATCTGCTCTCTTCTCAACTTTCAATATTTACTCTCTTATATTTTTTTTCTATGCTAAGTATCGTTTTGATATAATCCATGGACATACAAAATAAAATTCAACATTGTCGATGGTGCAACGAGTGAGAATATATATTATGAATCCGAAGAGATGCATAAAGGCAAACACATAAAAATCTATAGAAACCCCAAAAAATTACCTAGAGAAGAACTATTTAGGGAAACTTTAATCAATATTATGAATGCAAAGTGTATAATCGCATGAAAGCTAATTGAGATTGAAGGGAAAGTTAGTATTATGATTAAAGGGATCTTAGAGTATGTCCCATGAAATACTCCCAAGGTGCACTTACTCAACAACTCTAATAATTTGGCAATTAAAAGAAAAAGCTATATAACAAAAGCATTGAACTCAATTGATAATCAAACTTTTTATTTAGATTTCAAAGATAAGGACATATTACCCTCATTTTACTCAATTGAGAGGCAACTTGAGAAAGTAAAGGCCAAAACTATCATATGTCTTCTCAAGGGATATCATCGAGGCTAAGTCATCAACCAAATTCAAGATGCCATATTTGGACACACTACAAAAATGTTGTCGATTTCTGAGAGTCTCGAATCGGTTATCAATAAATTAACTGTCGCTTATTAAATTTCTGATGGGTTATCGACCGTGTTAAGATCATAGCTAAAACCCTTGTCGGTAACTTTTAAACCGACAAGGCTTCCGACGGCTATGTTACCAACATTTTTCCGACATATATTGTTCGTCGCTTTTGAATAGCTCAAAAAGCACAAGAGAACCATCAGTTGTTGTCGATTTCTGATAACTGACGAACTAACCTTCGAATATTAGCGACCGGTTAACCGTCAGAAACAAATGACTGGTTAACCATTGGAAAAATTTCGTAGCCATCATTTTTATAACAAAGGTGATCCGTCGATTAGATGTCGAGGGTGCGTCGATATTTTAACTGACGAGGAGCCATCGGTTAATTGTCAATTTTTATCAAAGTAATATTCGTCGAATATTAGTTGATATTCTGATGCTAATATAACTAACGGCTTATGTCGTTAGTTATGAGGATGATTAATGAAATAATCATCGTAAAACCAACGATAAACTGTCGAAAGCCTCTAGTAAAAAAAAATTTCTCTTTGGCAATTACGATTTCCACACCTAAAATCACAACATAACTTAACCAATCCAAGTATTTTACAGACTAAAATTGCATTCGGATAGTAAATTATCCAATCAAAAAACGAAATAAACAAAATACATTTAATTCAGCATATATATACCACCGTTCAATAAGAAAAAATCTACTCAAATGTTCAACAAAATCATATTCAAATAAGATAAAAAAAATCCCCTCTAATCCCCCTCTATCTCATCATCATCATCTTCCTCCTTCTCTAATGGTAGCTTCCTGTGTTGCTTTGCCTGCTGTCGGAACACATCTAACTTGGCCTCCATATTGGCCTCTAGCTACGACCTCATATGATCGAAGTAGGCCTCCATCTCGACAGCGAATGTGGCAGTACACCTGGAGACATCCTCCTCCTGTATGGTAGAAGTAAAAGCCACAGATGCACTAGCGAAGGGGCGAGTATTGCAGGCAAATGCCTGAGCCTGAGCCCGTAGACTCAACCCTTATTTTTCCCTCCCGCTACCTCCCTCCATACGTTGTACTCAGACAAATCATGATCTCAGATCGTAATATCGCTCGAAGCCTGGGATAGACTCTCATTCAGCTGTTGGACTATCTCATGCAAAAATAAATAGTTATGTACAATTAAACCTAGCGCGAGCAAACATCAAACTAGTTTTGCTCCTGAATTATTTGGATCGCACGGAATCCGTCATTGATCCACGACTGTTTCANAAGCCTAGAATTAGATTTCATAAATGAAGTGCGAATATCATTAATGGTTGGAAATGTCATGGATAGGTAGATCGATAGGCAAGTTGTTTGCTTTAAAATAGAAAAATGAAGACTTATAAAATTTTACATAATTTAAAAATTGATGGCTTAAATTACAAGTTTTAATCTTTATACTAATATAAAATAAATTTTTTGAATTGGGATTTAAAATAAATACTAAATTAAGTTTTAAATATGTCACTAGAAATGTAGTCAATGATAGTCTCGTCATCATTTTCAATATCTTTATATTATAACTAATCAACTAAAGTGATAACTCCATCATTGTTATATTCTATCTTATCTCCATTTTCACACTCTTCTTCAATTATACATCTTTAATCTTACTTCATATATGATAAACAATAAAAAATGATTTAGTAGCACAACTAAATGATTCATTGTACTTAAATTACTTTTAGAATAGAAGATAATGCTCTGAAAAGATGTTTCGATTGGTTGACAACACAAGTTTTCAATAGAAGGATCGACGCTCAATAAAGACAAGTTTGCATAACAAACACATTAGTCTCACTTGACAATTGATTATGGTGTGTCAAGTGTGGGTATATAAGATAAATAAGGGAATAATAATAGATAAATATATTAACAATCTAGTAAGAAAATCATATTTATATGAAAAAAAAAATCAATCGGGCCCTACCTCAAACTTCTCAAGGTGTTTGCCTCGTCCAAAAAATGCATAAGCCTCATTAGTAAGGGTAATGCTTAAGCCTCATTTTCTTATATTTTATGAAAAATTGCCGGAGATAAATATAACATGATGAGAATTCATGCATTTTATTTTATATAGTTGAGATAACATTAATAATTATTATTGCTCCGTGCAAGAATATTCGTTGCATAAGAATGAGAGATTGAGACTTTGTTTGATTAGGCTTCTCCCTTTACAAAAGTCTGATTAAATGCTACTTTAATGAAAGTGGCTTTTTAAAGATTATATGAACAGCATTCCAAAATAGCAAGAAATGTGTTTTTATTAAAGCTTAACGGTCAAATTAGTTACCAAATGAGTAAAAAAAGACACAGAATTTTACAAAAGCCACTAGAGCGTATATATAGAAAATCAGGAAAGGAAAAAGGTTGGAAGGGTTGTCAAATTAAAATGAATGTATTAGTGTATAATAGTTCACAAATTATGCCTTTTCCTATGATTGGAAAAGACATTAGTACTATTTAGTATAATTGAATTCTTTAGAATGGATTATAATGAAAGCCGAAGGTTTATAAAAGCATTAGAGTTATGATTTCAGACATTTGCTTGAAAATATTTATGNACAACTGATTGGTTTTATATTCAATTAAAAAATAAAAGGATTACCGTCAATATATTAAAATAAATGTGTTTCCGCTAGGATTAATGCGATAACTGCCACCTGTCCTCCCGCCCATTAGATGAAGTGTGGGCCTCCACCGTACTCATCTGCACTGCAGTCGAGGTGGAGGTAGGGGTGGAGGTGAAAGTGCGGGTGCGCTAGGGGTGGGGGTCAGGGTGGGGGTATGGATCAGAGAGATTGGGGTGAGGGTGGGAGTGAGGATTGAGAGCGGGCAGCCTCTCCTGAAGGCTTTCTTCGACCGATGTTGTGCTCCCCCCAAGCGAGAAGGAAGATTGTCCTCACCTCTATTCAACATCTACAATAAACAAAAGAAATTTAATTATTTAGTGCACATAACAAACTATTATGCAATAAACTAAAAACACAACAGTACACAATAAACATGAAATGGAACACAAAAGGCAGGTAGACGAAATTGTAAAGTGCAAACTACAAACTAGTAAAACTAAAAACACAAAAAGAAATAGTAAACTGAAAGATTAAATCGTACAGTGAAAACTACAAGCTTGTCAAAATAAAATGTAATAGATGAGTACTAAATAGTAGAATACAAAAGTGTAAAGAACAATCTACAGATTTAAGGGAATGAAGCTAAAAATATTCAAAATAACTTACCCATCTTACTCAATATCGTTTGAAAAAGTGACTGAAGGATGTAGTCATAATTTCTTCTTCAGATACATCGCCAGAGTGACACTCATCACCGAGGGTAATTTCTTTGTTATCACCACTAGCATCCTCTAGATTGAGCCCTTCAAGGATAGGATTAAGTGGAAAATATAAATCTGACATTTCAATTTCTTGATAAGTGAGTTTAATATTATTTTGAATATTACTTGATATGAGAACCACCCAATCAACTTTATCTATTGTTCTATGGGGATATCGAAGATAGTAAACTTGACTCGCCTGTTGAACTAGAATAAAATGGTTAACTTTAGCATATATTATGTTCACTTTCAATTTAACGATATTATACGGTTAGTTTACCCTTGTTCCACGATTAGAAATAAGATCAAACTAAGCATAGTTGTATAAGAATACACTTCATCCAATGGAGCTAGGATACGATAGTTCAAAAACTTCTTCGGTAATCTCATAATAATCTATCTCGTCGTCTAATTTGTTTTTTTGCTTTAACACAAACGCCAGATTTATAATCTTTGTTCCTCAGACAGGGATCTCATATGAAACATGTACCAATTCATATTATAAATTGGCTAAATTTTCACAACGCACATAAGTCCTGAAGTAAGGTCTATATGACCCTGATCTGTTACTCCATTTTTCCAATCAAGCTAAAATTCTCGACGGTATAGATCATATCTCACTTCATCGGGCATTAAATGTGATTGGTTTCTCTGTTTCGAAAATGGACACTGATACATATACTCAGATAACTAGGTCGACAGCTGTCACAAAGGCCTTGACACAGTTTAAGAACTTCTCGTTGATCTATTTTCTATCTGGATAAAGTTTTTTGTACATCCACGATCTTGATATACGAAGAGCCATATGTATCTGCAAATCTGACAATAAGCAACACATTATAAAATGCATTCAACTGAGAAAATTGAATTTAATTTTAGTATAAATATAATGCAGGAGTTGTAACAATGGTTGATCCAATCATTAAAAGGATGAGCGTTTTACATAGCTTGAACAATGACAATGGCTCAAAAATTAATTGATTCAAATTTTGGCTCAGATAGAGATCAGATAGAAACATATGAGCCAAGCTACGAGCTAACATTTTGGATCAAACTTCTTTCAAGCAGACCACAATTCGGCTCGAAATTAGAACGTTAACAGCCTATTGCTATTAGGGCGGTTGAAGATTGATAATCGACAAACATGGATTCAAATTTTAGCTCTAATCTTGTATGTTACTATAGCTACATCAACCCTTTCATGAGTACATTTCTTTCACATTTTCTCTCCAAGTGTAAAACCACTGATCCACCAAATTATTCTAGTCTCAATAACTTTTACTAGATTTCTTACACACCTCTAAACATATTTTGAGAAGGAAATACTTCACATAATGTAAGAGTGTTCAATTCATCATTCATAGAAAAATCTAATTTCCATTGTCAAAATGGAAATTCAATTTGACATAAAACATAGTGTTTGAAGTGAATTTTTATTTTGAAAATGAAAACTAGATTTGTCATTAGATGGCGAGTGAACACTCTTACATCATATGAAGTATTTCCTTCTCAGAATATTTT
This sequence comes from Phalaenopsis hybrid cultivar, assembly GCA_002079205.1. Classification (NCBI taxonomy): domain Eukaryota; kingdom Viridiplantae; phylum Streptophyta; class Magnoliopsida; order Asparagales; family Orchidaceae; genus Phalaenopsis; species Phalaenopsis hybrid cultivar. The sequence continues at coordinate 265,347 of JXCR01083996.1, read as the reverse complement.
TAGAGGTGTGAAAATAATCTAGTTAAAAGTTGTGGAAACAAGAATTCTTAAGATTTATGATTGAATATGCACTTGGAGCTAAAATACAAAACAAATATATCCAAGAGAGTGTTAGTGTAGCCACAGTAGTAGACAATATTAGAGGGAGGCGTCTTAATTGACTTTAACCTATAAATTTAACTTAAATTCAGTCAAACACCAAACTAACAAAATATTAATTTGAAGTATCCGTTAATTCATAATTCATTATGTTCTATTATTTTTCAATGGACTGATTAACAATTTTCGACATACCTAACATGAGTAAAATGTTAAACGGCCAGATTTCGAGTAGAGCGGGGGTCAGGTCAAAAGAAATTGGATCTAAAATTTAATTCGTAGCTTGGCGTTTATTTCAATCCGGGCTTCATGTATAAGCCAAAATTCAAATCAATTTTCGAATGATTGTCGTTGTTCATTCTAAATTCACAGACCCAACCTACCCACCAAATAATTTTTTACTTACCATCAAAAAATCCACCAACTTTAAATTTAGGGGCTATCTAGCAATGAATTTAGACTAGGATTTAACCTGCAGTTAGGCTAAATCCTGATAGAGGTTTTTTCTCAGAAAAACAGAATCCTGGATTTTGTAAAAGTGGATTTCACGAATTTGGCCTATAAAGCCCTGATTTAGTAAATCCTACAAACCGAACTTCAGTGAGTGTCCAACAGCTTTTAAGATTTAACCCATTCTGGATTTAATAAATCCAGATTTAGAGGATTGAGTAAATCCTAGTAATTTAAATTGATATGTTATCAGACAGCACCTTACCTCCAAAATTAGTGAAATTGGATTTATTCAATTCATCAAAATCTATAAATCCAAGACTAATATCATTCTAATTTAATTTTTGGATTTTCCTAGTGGCTTACCCTAAACCCTAAACCCTAAACCCTTTACACTTGGAGACAAAATGCAAAACAAATATATCTTGAAAGGGTTGGTGATCTAGCTAGGAGAGTATATATTTTAGATTCAGCTTATGTTAAGAAAAGTAGAAGTAGACTTAAAAGGACTTGATTTTCAAACCAAATAAGTAGAAGACATTTATACATACCACACAATTGTTATATCTTTATACATCTCAGACCTAAACAAGTCAGTTGAAGAGGAAAAATGGTGAGAGCAAGCTTACCTTCCTCACTGGTTTCAGCTGGTTACAAGTAGGAGCAGAGCAGAACGATGAGAAAGATGAGAGTTTCGGTGGTCTCTGTTTGTCGCGATCCCGTCCTTACCTTCCCAGCTAGCTCGAATGGCGGCTGTATCGGAATGTAAATCGTTTTTGGGTGAAACCAGGAGAGGAGAACTGAAGGAATTCTAAATAAAGCAAAGAGGATTAATGGCGCGAACAAGCATACCTGATAAGAACGGAGCATAAAGATGAGAAAGCCGAGAGTTTCGGTGGTCTCTGTAAGCCGCGAGCCCCTCGTTGTCTTCCCAACTTGATCAAAAGTCGATTGCAAGGCTCGATCCCGATGTTGTCTTCCCAACTAGGTCAATGTTCATTGAAGGCGAGGGTTTTGGGCGAAATGGAGGAGGGAGGCGAAGAGGGTTTCGAGCGCGCTTGGGAGAGAAGAAACGAGGAAGTAAGGGTTTCATACATGCGGTGCGTCCGATGATCCAAGAGTTCAGTGGGTCTTACGGTACGGTAGAGATCGAAATGAAATAATTTCTCCGGCGCCAGGCCGTAGATTAATAGCTTTTTTAGCCTTCGGTTCTAAACATCTTAACCCACGTGTATAGTCGGTTATCATCATATACTCAATTCATGACCTGCCAAAATGACTCCATTAATTATCTTTGACTTTTGCAGATTAATTTTTTGTTTTACTAACATTTTATAAAATCAAAACGTATAAATATGTCGTCAAAAATAATTTTTGAGAAAAAGTGAAGATGCTTGCATAAATTAACTCATTGAGATTTTGTTGCTAAGTCATCGAATAAGAACATATTATTTTTGACGCACTCAAAACTATCGATCATGTCATCGATTATAGTTGATTTTCCTACAGTGACAGGTACAAAGATTTAATCAATCCTAACAACTCAATAAATTACTTCAAACATATTGTCTCACTTGTTATTTATAACCATCATAGAGTTAGCCCTTAGGTAGTTTTTTTTTTTTTTATTTGCTTACCACTAGCGGTCACATTTTGCTTCACTTCAGAAAATGCTTATCACATAATCTTCTAATGCCAAATGACTGTAGAGAAAAATCATAGGCTTTATGGAAGAGGAGGAAAAGGACGAGGTGCTGCTGAGGAGTTTTGTGATGATGATTTGAAGAATGCTTAAAAGTAGAGGATTTAAAGTTTTTTATGGATTAGACATATGTTTATCAGGGTATTTCGCAAGTCTCTTTACATTACACGCTTCAACTATAACAACTAAGATACACGGTTAAGTTGTTCAAATTAGCCAATTGCTCTAAAAATTTAGAGGAATAGAATAATGCAATGGAAGAATCAATTTTAACTCAACTTCATAGCTTTGAAAAAGTATGAAGTTGTGATAAATTGCAAATAATTCTCATAGATGACTTTAGTTCTTTGAGCATAGAAAATACTTGTGGCCATACTAGCCGCCATGTTGCCCTTTGTGGCTTCACCATCAATCGCCACTTTCCCACCAATTCGTTACCACAAATTTATTGATAATTTAAATGGCGTCGTTTAGAATATAAATTATTTGAAGTGTCTAACAACTATGAAGGTAAACCATTTTTAGAGGTGTATGATAAAGTATTGTGTTTTTCATTATGACTATGATCGTAGACACGACAAAAACGGCTATCAACACGTGAAAAGTGGAAAAAAAATTGTCCTTGCAAATTCAGCTTAACAACTGAGTATGGAGAAAAAGGAGTCTAGGAATGAACTTGTCTTAGCTCATATAATTCACCCTTTGGAGTAATATCCACTATATTAGATGAGTCAGAGGATGTCTATTATCTAGCTACCCTTTAGATATTTTGCTTAGGATAGGTGAATCTGTCCTCCATCTCATGACTACGTATGGAGAAAAATTGTCCTTGCAAATTCAGCTTAACAACTGAGTATGGAGAAAAAGGAGTCTAGGAATGAACTTGTCTTAGCTCATATAATACACCCTTTGGAGTAATATCCACTATATTAAATGAGTCAGAAANACAACTGATTGGTTTTATATTCAATTAAAAAATAAAAGGATTACCGTCAATATATTAAAATAAATGTGTTTCTGCTAGGATTAATGCGATAACTGCCACCTGTCCTCCTGCCCATTAGATGAAGTGTGGGCCTCCACCGTACTCATCTCCACAGAAGTTGAGGTGGGAGGTAGGGGTGGAGGTGGAAGTGCGGGTGCGCTAGGGGTGGGGGTCAGGGTGGGGGTATGAATCAGAGAGATTGGGGTGAGGGTGGGAGTGAGGATTGAGAGCGGGCAGCCTCTCCTGAAGGCTTTCTTCGACCGATGTTGTTGTGCTCGCCCCAAGCGAGCAGGAAGATTGTCCTCGCCTCTAGTCAACATCTACAATAAACAAAAGAAATTTGATTATTTAGTGCACATAACAAACTACTATGCAATAAACTAAAAACACAACAGTACACAATAAACATGAAATAGTACACAAAAGGCAGGTAGACAAAATTGTAAAGTGCAAACTACAAACTAGTAAAACTAAAAACACAAAAGGAGATAGTAAATTGAAAGATTAAATCATACAGTGAAAACTACAAGCTTGTCAAAATAAAATGTAATAGATGAGTACTAAATAGTAGAATGCACAAGTGTAAAGAACAATCTACAGATTTAAGGGAATGAAGCTAAAAGTATTCAAAATAACTTACCCATCTTACTCAATATCGTCTGAAAAAGTGACTGAAGGATGTAGTCATAATTTCTTCTTCAAATGCATCACCAGAGTGACACTCATCACTGAGAGTAATTTTTTTGTTATCACCTCTAGCATCCTCTAGATTGAGCTCTTCAAGGATAGGATTAAGTGGAAAATATAAATCTGACATTTCAATTTTTTGATAAGTGAGTTTAATATTATTTTGAATATTACTTGATATGAGAACCGCCCAATCAACTTTATCTATTGTTCTATGGAGATATCGAAGATAGTAAACTTGACTCGCCTGTTGAACTAGAATAAAATGGTTAACTTTAGCATATATTATGTTCACTTTCAATTTAACGATATTATATGGTTAGTTTACCCTTGTTCCACGATTAGAAATAAGATCAAACCAAGCATAGTTGTATAAGAATACACTTCATCCAATGGAGCTAGGATAAGGTAGTTCAAAAACTTCTTCAGGAATCTCATAATAATCTATCTCGTCGTCTAATTTGTTTTTTTGCTTTAACACAAACACCAGATTTATAATCTTTGTTCCTCAGACGGGGATCTCATATGAAACCTGTACCAATTCATATTATAAATTGGCTAAATTTTCACAACGCACATAAGTCCTGAAGCAAGGTCTATATGACCCTGATCTGTCTAGTGGAAAAAAATTTTCCTTGCAAATTTAGCTTAACAGCTGAGTATGGAGAAAAAAGAGTCTAGGAATGAACTTGTCTTAGCTCATATAATTCACCCTTTGGAGTAATATCCACTATATTAGATGATCAGAGGATGTCTATTATCAAGCTACCCTTAAGATATTTTTCTTAGGATAGGTGAATATGTCCTCCATCTCATGACTGCATATGGAGAAAAATTGTCCTTGCAAATTCAGCTTAACAACTGAGTATGGAGAAAAAGGACTCTAGGAATGAACTTGTCTTAGCTCATATAATTCACCCTTTGGAGTAATATCCACCATATTAAATGAGTCAGAGGATGTCTATTATCAAGCTACCCTTAAGATATTTTGCTTGGGATAGGTGAATCTGTCCTCCATCTCATGATTGCTAACATGAAAACTCATTCCCTTGATATTTTTTTGGCTAATAGAATAATGAATGATAATTTTTACAATAATGTAGCCATGATCNTATCAAGCTACCCTTAAGATATTTTGCTTGGGATAGGTGAATCTGTCCTCCATCTCATGACTGCTAACATTAAAACTCATTCCCTTGATATTTTTGTGGCTAATAGAATAATGAATGATAATTTTTACAATAATGTAGTCATGATCTGTGCATTGTTTATAAACATCCAACCAATTAAATATGCTTTGACATAAGAAACTCAATCAATATTGTTTAAAAAGTATTTTGAAATGATAATCTTAGAGGTTTTCAACTACTTTAAGAATATAGTTCCACTATATGAGTTTTTTAGAGAAGGAAAAAATATGAAAAACNGTTTAAAAAGTATTTTGAAATGATAATCTTAGAGGTTTTCAACTATTTTAAGAATATAGATCCACTATATGGGTTTTTTAGAGAAGGAAAAAATATGAAAAAAAAATCATAAAATTGCAAGTTATTTAGAAAGATAGGGACCAACAATTAAAATGACTAAGTTCATTATGTTTAGTGCATCAGCAATCTATAATGCCATACTTGACTGCCCCTACTTATCATACTTTTCATAGTCGTCTATAAATATCATATAATTAAAAAAATATTAAGAGATGCTTAAGTAACTATTAAACTCAAATAACTAAAGTGTCAAACTTGTTACTTAAAAGTAGTTGGGATAGTGTAAGAAGACGTGTTGAATTTGGTAGACTTAGATGAGATCAAATAATTACCCATCAAATATGATCAAGGTTGCATTTTTCGAATAATCAATTCTTTGTATAATGAGTATAAAGCCAAATTGGTCATAACTTTTCGGAAAATAGTGGATGTCTTCATTTGTTAAGCCATAGAGATGGTAGAAATTGATATCATTGTTTCTTATTGTAGACTCNTACCCAGGTTGCATTTTTCGAATAATCAATTCTTTGTATAATGAGTATAAAGCCAAATTGGTCATAACTTTTTGGAAAATAGTGGATGTCTACATTTGTTAAGCCATAGAGATGGTATAAATTGATATCATTGTTTCTTATTGTAGACTTAATGATGCCGAAAAATAAGATCAAACAAACATATCATAAGGCTAATTTCCACCACAATTGATAAACCTAACCACTACAAAGTTCAAAAGTTGATAGAGGATGAATTCGTAAGTGAAGATCAATATCCATAGTGAATTTTTAATATTTTAATGGTTCATAAGTAAAATAACAAGCAAAAAATGTCTATCAACTATTCTAATTTGAATTCAGCCCATCCCAATGATAGCCACCTACTATCAATAATTGACGCCTTAGTAAACTCTACAATCAGCTGCACTAACNTGATAAACCTAACCACTACAAAGTTCAAAAGTTGATAGAGGATGAATTCGTAAGTGAAGATCAATATCCATAATGAATTTTTAATATTTTAATGGTTCACAAGTAAAATAGCAAGCAAAAAATGTCTATCAACTATTCTAATTTGAATTCAGGCCATCCCAATGATAGCCACCTACTATCAATAATTGACACCTTAGTAAACTCTGCAATCAGCTGCACTAAAATGAGCTATATAAATGCATTTTAGTTATTGCTAAATCAAGACATACTCAGTTGATACTAAGAATGTTGTTTTTATTACTAGAGATGGATTCCATTGTTATGATGTCATGCTCTTTAAACTAAAGTATGCAAAGGAAACTTGTTGAAAAATAAAAAAAAATATTATTATTTAAAGTGTATCAAGGGAGAAATATAGAAGTATATATCAACCAGCTTCTTATAAGAAGTTAAAGGCCCAAACAATACACCCTTAATTTCAAGGACATTTATTTCTTTGAAAGATGTTAACTCAACCATCTAAATGCACTTTTTGAGCCTAATCAAACAAAACTTGTGGCCTCCTACTTATTGCATATTAGAATTTCTTAATGGTAGAAACTATTCAAGCCTTAGCTTAAGTATACTTTTTCTACACACACAAAAAGAAATGCAAAAGTCAATTAATTTATGTAAAAATACACTAAAAAGGGAAAAAATGGAGTTTGGCCTAATAAAGTCATCCATTAGGAATTGAAAATATAAAAGTACATCATTCCTCTGAATTGAGAAAGATGGGATTCAAAAACTCACTGTCACAACTATATAATAATAGTTTGGCTACAACAACTATAGTTGAGCTAAAAGAACCATAATTAGTGGCTACAATAGTTGTAGTTGGCTAAAAAATTCATTGTTGGTGGCTAAAATAGCTGCAGTTGGTTGCAAAAATTTCTTGTGGTAATCGAAATTGGTTTGTGGTTGTTCACCTGCACTTCTCGTCAAGAGTCATACCTTAGTTGTTACCTCACACTTTTCTTCTCCTTCACCTTTTATGTGAAAAATGAGGTCTATTGTTAGTTTTTGAAATTAGTATTTTGAAATATTTATTATCCTAAAACAGTGTATTAGAGAAACATATTGATTCTTTTGATCACAAATAAATTTTTCAATATTTAAGTGCATTAATGACCTCAGAAATAATGATATAAGGCTTAATGGGTTTCTCTCATTTAGCTACCCGATTTGACTCTAAGCATCCAAAATTTAGAGATTATTTTTCCATTTAATTAATGGACCAAAGCTTTCAATTATCATTCAAGGGTTTGATTTCGGCTTATTTGGACTTGCATTGGACCACTTTTAAAATTATTTGGCTTGTATTATTGAGATGCCCAATTTAACTATAAATTTATTGAAATTAGAGCTTAGATGATCTTGAATTTGAATTTGAAAGATCTCTAATCTAAAATATGTTATGCTTCATTCTTGGTTATATAATCTTCTTAGTGACATATTAGTTACCCCATATTTTTCTGGATACCAAT
>JXCR01083996.1:175403-245104 GCA_002079205.1 Phalaenopsis hybrid cultivar | reverse complement strand
GGACTCTTCTTGAATTCTCTTATAATGATCTTACCTACTAAATGCTAGAGGTTAAGATCAATATGTGGAATTTCAAGTTGAGTAAAAAGAAGAGTTTTGAATTTCTAATGGTGGGGTACCTCTTCTAATTTTTTAAGACTAGTCAATAGGAAAGTCCTATGGCTAGACCTAGGCTACTAAAGAAGTTTTCTAGACCTCAACCAAAAGTGAGGTCAACAAACGATTATATAATTGTGTAGTATCCCAATATATATAAATTAAAGAGTTAAATTTTTTTTTCTTCAGGATCAAGTTTTTGGTTTTATTGCAAAGTAAGGAAATATAAGTGAAAATTATAATTAAAGACATTATTATATTGTTGCAAAGTGAGGAAATATAAGGGACTACTATAACTCTGCAGTTTGCAGATCATTCGATAGCGTATCCTACAGGAGTTATAGAAGATTTCCTAGTGAAAGTGGATCAATTTATATTTCCTATTGATTTCATTGTGCTAGATATGGAGGAGGATAAAGGGATACATATCATTTTGGGGAGACCTTTCCAAGGCACAGGAAGAGCAATGATAGATGTGCAAAAAGGAGAATTAACAATGCGTGTCAATGATCAAAATGTTACTTTTAACATTTCAAGATAAATGAAGTATCCTGCAAAATGTAAAGATGATGAATGTTATAAGATATTTGAGTGAATGTCATTTTAAAACTACTTATGAAGAAAAATCTGAAGAAAAAGATTTAGAACATGAGAAAGAAGAGGAATTGATCAATGTGAAGATCTTTTTAAGAAAGATTCAAACTATGTTCGAGAAGTTTTGAAATTTTGGATACAATAGGAAAAAGAAAATCATTTTGTCCATCAATAGAAAAACCTCCAGAACTTGAGTTAAATTACTTCCTGATCATTAAAAATATTCCGTTTTAGGAGATTCTTCTACTTTACCAGTTATAATTTACCAAAGTTAACGATGGAAGAAGAAGAAAGATTGATGAAAATTTTGAAAAATTTTAAGAAAGCCTTTGGATGGACAATAGCTGATTATAAAGAAATCAGTCCTTCAATTTGTATGCATAAAATTCATATGAAAGAAAAATGCAAACCCAAGATTGATCTTCAAAGGAGGTTGAACCCTGTTATGAAAGAAGTTGTAAAGAAATAAATTTTAAAGTAGTTAGATGCTGGAATTATCTACCCTATTTCAGATAGTGCATGGGTTAGTCTAATTCACTGTGCTCCTAAGAAAGGAGTAACTATGACTATGAATGAACATAATGAGTTAATACCTTCTAGAAAAGTCAAGGTAGTGAATATGCATTGATTATAGAAAATTAAAGAAAGATCATTTTCCACTACCCTTTCTAGATCAAATGCTGGATAGACTAGCTGGGCATAAATATTTTTGTTTTCTGGATGGATATATCGGTTATCACCAAATTTAAATAACTCCTGAGGATCAAGAGAAAACAACTTTTACCAGTCCCTATGGTACATTTGTTTTTAGAAGAATGTCCTTTGGTTTATGTAATACCCCTACTACATTTCAAAGATTGAAGTATTCATGGATGACTTTTCAGTGTTTGGAACTCATTTGACTCATGTTAAGAACATTTATCTAAAGTTCTTAAGTGCTATTAAGAAAAAAATTTAATCCTTAATTGGAAAATTGTTAATTTATGGTAGCAGAAGGAATTTTTTAGGACATCAAATATCAGAAAATTGTATGAAAATAGATCCTGCTAAAATTTAAGTGATCGCTAATTTACCTTATCCAACAAATGTAAGGGAAATTAGAAGTTTTTTAGGACATGTTGGATTCTACATGCGATATGTTAAAGACTTTTAAAAAATTGTTAAGCCTTTATGTCATTTACTGGAGAAAGATGCAATTTTAAAATTTGATGAAGAGTGCCTAAAAGCTTTTGAGTTATTAAAAGAAAAATTAGTCACTGCATCAATTATAGTTTCACCAGATTGGAAAAAATATTTTGAACTGATGCGTGATGCTAGTGATTATGCTATTGGAGTTATTTTAGGACAAAGATATGATAAAATTTTTAAAGTAATTTACTATGCTAGTAAAACTCTTATTGAAACTCAAATTAATTATATAACAACTGAAAAAGAGTTATTAGCAATAGTATATGTCTTTGATAAATTTAGATCATATTTAATTAAAACTCATTGCGTAGTGTATACAAATCATTCTGCGATTAAGTACCTAATGAAAAAGAATGATATTAAATCTAGACTTATAAGATGAATTCTTCTTTTGCAAGAATTGGATTTTACAATAGTAGATTGGAAGGGAACTGAAAATCAAATTGCTGATCATTTGTCCAGGCTTGAGTTAGAAAAACAACTATATTTTGAAAAAAAAAATTAATGAACAGTTTCCAGATGAAAAACTATTCAAAATTAATGAGTGGTGTGTTCCGTAGTATGTCGGCATTGTGAACTTTATTGTTATTGATATTATACCCTATGGAATGACATACCAACAGAAGAGGAAATTTATTTCTGAAGCTAAGACTTATAGGATGACCAATTTTTAAATAAACAAGGAAAGGATCTGATTATTCAAAAATGTGTACCTTTAGAAGAAACTTATAAAATTATCCAAAAATGTCATAATTCTGATTTTGGAGGATATTTTGGTATTGATAAAATAACATACAAAATTTTACACTCTGGATTTTATTGGCCTACTACCTTTAGAGATGTTAATTCTTTTATTAAAACTTGTGATATTGTCAAAGAGTAGGCAATATTTCTAGAAGAAATGAGATGCCCCTCAATTATATGCTAGAAGTAAGTCAACGAGTAGACAATATTTCTAGAAGAAATGGAGATGCCCCTCAATTATATGCTAGAAGTTAAAATATTTGATGTTTGGGGATTAGATTTCATGAGACCATTTATACCATCTTTCAGGAATTTATATATGCCACTAGTAGTGGACTATGTATCCAAATGGATAGAAGTTGTTGCTTTACCTTGATTTGATGCTCAAAGTGTTGCAATATTTTTGAAAACGAACATATTTTGTAGATTTGGGATGCCGAGAGTTATCATAACTGATGGGGGGAGTCATTTTAGAAATGACATAATGGAGAATTTTTAAAGAAATATCATATAAATCATAGAATTGCTACTGCTTATCATCCTCAGACAAGTGGTTTAGCAGAATTATCCAATCAAGAAATTAAAAGAATTATGGAAAAATATGTAAATCCAACAAAGATGGATTGGTTAGTTAAATTTGACTATGCATATAGAACTCTTATTGAAATGTCCTCATGTAGGCTAATATTTGGGAAAGCTTGTCACTTACCAGTTAAACTTGAGCATAAAGCATATTGGGTGATTAAAGAGTTCGATTATAATTTAAAAAATGCTGGTGAGAAAAGTTTATTGCAAATAAATGAGCTTGAAGAGATAAGGAATAAATCTTATGAGTGTGTTAAGATTTACAAAGAAAAGATGAAGATGTGGCATGATCAAAGGATTCTTACTAAAAATTTTCAGCCAGGACAACAAATTTTGCTATATAATGCAAGGTTAAGAATATTTCCAGGAAAGCTTAAGTCCGGGTGGATGGGCCCATTTGTTGTGATGAAAGTTTATCCTTATGAAGCTGTGGATATTAAAGATCCTAAAACTGATAAAGTGTTTAAAGTGAATCGTCATATACTGAAACCTTATTTTATAGGGGATCAGTATAAATTTAACAATCGAATGATGTTGGGTCAACTAAAATAAGCACTGGTTACGTCAGGCTGATGACGTAAAGCCAAGCGCTCTGAGGGAGGCAACCCATAGTTATCAGTGTGTTTTTACTTTGATTATTATTTGTGTGTGATTATGAAAATTTTGGTAGTATTTTTGAGACTATTATGTGTTAGTATTGATTTTAAGACTTTGTTTAGTAACCTAGACATGTTAGAATGAGAATTTGGATGTTAAGTTGACTGGTGCAAAATTGAGCATTGGCGCTTAAGCACCAATATTCGACGCTTAAGTGTGTCAGTTAAAAAAACATGTGCTAAATTAAGATTTTAGAAGGTTTAACCGCCAATTGGTTTGTAAAAACTTGCCAAGACAGTTCCAAGATGTGTCTATAAGTTATTAGAAGGATTTAGGCCTATAAATAGAAGGGTTTTGTGAAGGAATTTCACCCTAGATCATTTTTAGCCCTAAAAGTCTAAGAGAGAGAGATTTTGATAAGATGTCTTCATCGGAAATGGATTTGAAGAAGAAGGAAAAGACCATGAGGAAGAAATTCATTAGTCAAAGTGCATAAGAGATGTATAATGGTTTCTTAGCCGTTAGTATTGAAGGAATATCAGAAAATATCAACAAAATTGAGACTATAATGGCTTTACTAGGGACCAAGGTAATTGAGATTCATGCACTTCTTGAGCATATTGGATGTCAATTAAAAATGCAATTTAGTCATACGAGTTATATAGAGGAAGCGAATAAGGAGATGTATCTTAAACAGAAATGGATTGAAGAAGATAGTATCAGAGCACATCACCACCGTCCATTTTATCAACTTTGTATTCTGATTGCACCATGAGAGACTAATGAAAGACCGGAGTTTGTCCCAACAAATGAAGAGTGGAATTAAGTTCTTTGTTTGAGTTTGTTTCTTAGGAGTCGTTATGTTTACGTGTTAGTGTTTGTTTTTAGTGTTTATGACTTTTATGTGTTTAATTGTTTAAGTTTGTTACGTGTTTGTAATTAGAAGATTTTCTCATCCAAGACTATTTGGAGTGAGAATTAAGTATTATATGTTCTTGTACTAGTTTGTGAATGAATGCATATGTTTATTTTTGTGAAATTTAGTGTTATTTTTGTCTCGAATTGAATTGAGTTATATGGGAGAATTTAGAGAGAGAGGAGAGTTGTAAGAGATGAAAATATTGATTTAAGTGATATAAGACCATTTAGTGGTGGTATACTTAAGCTAATAGTGCATTTTATTTAAATTTAAAAATATAAAAAAACTTGTACTGGCGCCTAAGCGCCACATTCTCGCGCTTAAGCGCCATGTAACCCGAGAGGCAGGTGACTAAGCGTCACTTACCTGTGCTTAAGCCCCGGTTCACGAAAACCGGTTTGCGAATGATTAAAAGTGAAAATTCAACCCGAAAATCGCCATTTTTACCCTCGCTATCATCTTCTTCTTCTCGAGTTCACAATTTGGAGAGCTATGGCAAAGCCATTAAGTGGAGATTTTTTGGTGGAATTGAGCAAAATTTGCAAGATTCAGATTTCTTAAGGTAAGAGCTTTTCTTCTATGTAAAAATTTTGGATTTTCACCATGAATTTTGAGTACATCTAGAAGAATTCAAAAATCACTATTCATGGTGAAAAATGAGGAAAAATCTATGGAAATTGCATAGGAAGTGTAGTTTAAGCTTTTGGAACTTTAGTTTAGTAGTTTAGACTTAATTTTTGAACTTATTGTGGAATTTTATGAATTTTGTAGAATGACACCAAGAATGAAGAGGAGTAAAGGAAAGAACTACTTTGATTCGAGCAAATTTGTGAGTTCTAAAGCTTAAGATAGGTACAGTGATGCTCTGCAATCACGAAAGCTTACCCAGGAGCGTTGTTTCAAAAATCCAGGTGGATCTATAGAAGGTTTGATCGTTCGGTGACACTGGGAACAATTCTGTTGTTTTTTGTAGTGGCAGCTATTTTTGTAGTTCGGGAGTTTTATGCAAACCTCCCTGAAGCTGAAGAAGATAGATTCATGGTTCGAGGAAAATTGGTACCTTTTTCATCGGAGGTAATCAATATGTTTTATCATTTACCACCTGAGACTTTTTATTTTTATGCAAACTGTAGTCCTTCGGAGACGGAGCTAGATGAGATTATTTCCTATTTGACTGTTGGAAGAGGGCTATGAAAAATCACAAATAAGAGGAGAGTCAACTTTGTCACGTCAAAGTTAAGTGCACCTTCGAAGGCGTAGCACTATTTTATTTCTGCCCGTCTGTTACCGACGAATCATCTCAGTGAAGTTACCAGAGAGAGGGCAACATTGAATTATTGTATTCAGGAAGGAAAGCTCATTAACATTAGAGCTTTAATTTATCATACTATAATCAGTTCTGCCACTGTCATTACTACTGCAGGTCTGGGATTTGCTTCCTTGATCTTTTCTTTATGTGAGCAGGCTGGAGTGAGATATGATAGCTGGGAGGAAGTACTGTTGCCTTTAAAGCCAATTACTAGTGTTAATGTGAAGTCATATTCTGAGCATTCTAAATTTGGTTGGAGAGGAGGATTTTGAAGGAGTTATGGAATGACAGCATCTGCTGCTTCTACATCTGCTGCTTCTGCATCTAGACCATCTACCACACGAGCTTCTACTTCTAGAGATGAGTCCACGAAAACTCAAACTCAATTATTACAGAGGATGATGGACAATATCAATTACACCACAGATAAGGTAAGAAATTTAGAAAGATTTGCAGATCATATTGATGGGTATAACAAAAAAAAAGTGATTATGAAAAGAAATTTCATTCATCTCTGGAGACCCTCATTAGGGGTAACCCAGGAGTGCAATTTCCTCCATATCCTAGATACCCTGATTATGAGCCTGCAGATGTCTGGAATAGCGGTGATTCTGAAGATGATGTGGAGGAGGACTGAGTGATTTATTTTTATGTTTGTAACATGTGTTAGACTATGTTCTTTGGACTTGAGACTTGTGATGTGTTGTTTATTTTTATGTTTGGACTTAAGACATGTGATGTGATGTGTTTTTATGTTTTGGACTTGAGACATGTATGTTTATGTATTGGTTTGGACTTTGTGATATGTGTTACTGTTATTTTGTTTAATTGTATTGAGATGCTGTGTTTTTTTAGTAGTTTGTTTTAAAATTCTAGGGTAGTAATTGTTGTTGTGAGTTGATTATTGTGTTAATTAGTTAGAATTGAACTTGATTATATGTCTTTTAAACAAAAAAGTTGAAAATCTTGCTAACTTTAGTTTTAAAATTTAATTTCAAAAAACTGTTACCCTGTATTTTTCTTTTATCTTGTTAGAATGTTTATTTTTATGTTGAGACTAGAAATCGAAGTTAGTGTGTTAGTTTTTTTTTTATGTTTGTACCCACTACTTAGAAGTCTACTGAATCTCTAAATGTTGAATTGAAATGAAAATGATAGAAAATTAATCAAAAATTAATTTTACTCCTATTTTTAGTTTTATACTGGTATAATTAGGGTATAAAAATTCCTGGAAGCATGTTATTTCAAATTTTCATTCCTACTTACTTATATTTGCTGCTAAATTGTTTAATCTGTTAAAAATTTAAGTTTGGGGGGGAGAAAAATAATTTAAAACTTGAATTTTATTTGTTCTCAAATGTGATACAAGTGAATTTAATTTGAAAAGAGAAATGATTATGTATATAAATTTATATTAGGGAAGTAAAATTTGATTAAAGAAATGAGTAAGAAAATTTAGTTAAAATTCTGAGTAATGAAGAAAAACTTTCAGTTAAAATTTTTTAGTGTAGAAAATGTTAAATATAGTGTAACTATCTTTAATAAGAAAAATTGTATTTTTGAAAAATTTAGAAATTTAGATTTTTTATTTTTAATACTTAAATTTCTTTTGTTGAAAATAATTTTCAAAACTAGTATTATATTTTTAATTAAAAGATTTATAGCAGGACTTTGCTTTAGGAAAGAGAAGTGGAATTCAAAACCATTAAAGGCTTATCCAAATATATTAATCCTTGTCTGAAAAAGAAAAAGAAAAAGAAAAATAAAAAGAAAAAGAAAAAATAAGGGAGGAGAAGCTTGAGCATTAGTGCTTAATCAAAAATTGGTTCCACATTTGAACTTTTTAAAGTATAAGACTTGAGAAACTCTTAAACTTAAGGATATAATATAGTAAGTAAAATTATTCTTAATAAAAATTTTTAAGTGGAGATAATAAAATGATTAAATTCTAAACATGGAGAATCTACAATATTTCTAAATTAGATAGGAACTCATATTTTCATCTTTCTTAACATTAAAAATTTATAAACTTTAAGTTGGTCTCATTTACTGAATTTTTTTTTAAAATTGGACTACTATATTTCTAAATCTAAATTTTAGTAACTCCTAAAGAAACTCATATAAATATCATACTTGTTTAATTTTTAAAGATTGAAGTGTCACTTGAGGACAAGTAACATTTTAAGTTTGGTGGATTTTGATACACCAAAAATATATAGTATTTTTAGATGCATTTTTATACCTATTTTTGAGATATTGTGCTTTAACTGAAGGTATTTGTGTGTTTTTCTTTCAGGTATAAGTAAAAAGTTGAAAAATGCTAAAATGAGTGAAAAATGATCAAATTTAGAGCAAAAGTGTTTTGGCGCCTAAGCGCTAGGAAACAGAGAAGGTTACGCCTAAGCGCCAGAGGCCCCACGCTTAAGCACCATAGACAGTTATTTGGTGATTTTCTTCTTTTGGTTGAATTTTGAAGAGACATTTGAGGCACCTATTGGCTAAAGAGGGTGGTTATGACCAATAGAAATAAAAATATTATTAAAAGACTTGTGAAAGGAGGCATCCCTTGGAGAATACATTGAATTTGGGCACATTTTGAAGAATTTCCAAGGCACCTCTTAGGAAATTTATAAAAGAAGGAAGTTGAGACATTTGAAGGGGGTGCTTGAAAGTTTTGAAAATTGTTGGACAAGGGGAGTTTTGAGAGATAGTTGTGGAGAGAATTTGAGGCACTAGACAAATTTTCTTTATCATTTTTGTTTTTAGTTTATTTTGAGAGTGTTGTAAAGAGAAGAGATTGAAAGGAACTCAAGAGGTTTGGTGGAGGATTTGAGATAAGTTTTTATCTTTTGTTTTTAAACTACTTTTGTTCAAAGGAACTTCAAGAGTTTTTGATTGTAAAAGAGAAGAGGTTCAATGGAACTTCAAGAGTTTGGTGGAGGACTTGAGATAAGTTTTTATCTTTTTGTTTTAGACTACTTTTGGTTTTTAATCGAGACTTCTTGTTGGTTTGACAATGATTTCTACTTTTAAACTAAAGTATGGTTTTGTTTTCTCCATGGACTTGTTTTGGTTTGACAATGATTTCTTCTTTTAAACTAAAGTGTGATTTTCAAAGGAACTTCAAGAGTTTTTGATTGTAAAAGAGAAGAGGTTCAATGGAACTTCAAGAGTTTGGTGGAGGACTTGAGATAAGTTTTTATCTTTTTGTTTTAGACTACTTTTGGTTTTGAGACTTCTTGTTGGTTTGACAATGATTTCTACTTTTAAACTAAAGTGTGGTTTTGTTTTTACTTCTTGTTGGTTTGACAATGATTTCTACTTTTAAACTAAAGTGTGGTTTTGTTTTCTCCAAGTTTCTTGTTGGTTTGACAATGATTTCTACTTTTAAACTAAAGTGTGGTTTTGTTTTCTCCATTGATTCTCAGTAGTTTTCTTTATCTTTCTCCTTAAAATGATAACAATTAAAGTTTGGATGGAAGTTGTGGATAGTAGTAATCTTTAATGTTGGAAGAAGTTGTGATGGTTTAATTCCATGCACTTCATTTACTTCTTGATTTGACCTATTCAGATGTTAAAATTTATTGCGAGAACATGTAAGAACTGGGTTGGTATTGTCTCAGTCAACAATTGGAAAGAATCACATGAGGTTGTATGAATGAGAATTTAATTCATATGATTCAGTGCAAATAAATAGGGAAATAATCTTTGAAGGGTGTAGAGTTAGAGGACTTTAAAATGACAGGTTAAAGTTGTTTTAGGTTCTGATATGAGATGTTATGCCCCAAGTGGAGGGAATCGATGGAACTATAGAGTGAAAGCTGGTATTTCCCTACCTGGACGGTCTTTAGAACTATTCAAACTTTAAATTAGTCAACGTTCTTTATAGCATCTTTAATAAGGGTAAAAAATATAATTTTTATTATTTGGCACAACACAATTAGCATACTTTCACAACAGAATTTTTATACTTATTACTGATTCATGATAAGGAGAAAAGTGTTTTCATATCAAGTGATTTTCTTTTACATAAGCTTAAGTTATCTTATTTAGTTGTTATTGTTTTCTCAAAATATCAAAAATACAAAAAAAAATTTGAATTTTAATACTGTGAAAATATCAATAGTTTAAGTAATTAACTTTTTTAGGATAGAAAGTTTGTTGTTCAATAGTGCAGATTGCATAATTTTCTTATGGTTTCGATATTCAGGTCTTAATCAAAAAGTCTTATATTACTTGATAATGATACATATACTTGTGTAGTATCACAATATATATAAATTAAAGAGTTACATTCTTATTTTCTTGAGGATCAAATTTTTGGTTCTGTTGCAAAGTAAAGAAATATAAGTGAAAATTATAATTAAAGTCATTGTTATACGGTTGCATATAAACAGTCGGAATTAATGTGCCATAGTGGCAACGACAGCGGCTCGAAGAGGGTGTGCTTTGGTGGCAATGACCCGAAGGGTAGGCGTGTCGTGGTGGCAGCAGCCCAAAGAGATGCAACATGGGTAGGTGGACATGCGAGCAACATGCATAAGTATCCACACAACATGTAATGGTGCAAGTGATTGGTAAACAGACTCAAAGCATCCGATCGAATTGAAGTATCGTGCCAACCGGCTCGGGGTAGCCGATTGAAGCACGAATGATACCGATCGGTCCAGGACGACCGATTGAGGTGCAAATGCAAAATGCAAATATGCAACTGTGCAAAGTGCAAATGCAGGGTGCAAGGGCTGTTGTGGCTAATTGAACTAAGGGGTCATGCTAACCGGGATGGGGCAGCCAACAACGACTTGAGTGGTACCGGTCGGTGCGAGGTGCCCGACCGAGGTGCAAGCAGTGCTAACCAGTTCAGGATGACTGATCGAGACACAAATTATGTGTTATGCGACATGCAAAATGCAATGTGCAAGTGTGAATTTCAAGTGTGTGAGTTTGCAACATGCAAATGAAAAGTACAGTGTGCATATGTTTAATGCAATGTGTTAATGTAAAATACAAAAAATGCACATGCAATAGAGAACCATTCTCATCCTAACGACCTCACCCGGGGAAAACTAGGGTCAGCACATGGAAAAAACGGTGATTGTCACCTTTGCTTTGGTGAGGCAAATAGAGAATTTCTTCTCGGATCTCAAAGGGGAAATTCTCCACTTTGTCATGAAATGGTCTAGCGATGATGCTCTTCCCAATTTAACGACACCTCCAAACTTTACAAAGTGAACTAATGGCATGCATTCTCTCATTTTGCAAAGGCTAACTCTTGCATCCAAAGCAAAGGGGAGCGTAGAGAGCTCTAACACTTAGGATTTTTGTGCCAAAGTTCACAATAAAATGGGATTCACTCGGTTTTTGTAGGGGAATTGGTAACGCATCTAAAACAACCCTATCCTAAAGGTCAACTCTAGAAAAACAAGTGATCCATCACATAGGCGGGTCACTGAGCCGGCTCACACTAGTGTACGCACCCTGTGTGGGCGATCGAACCCACACGCCTACCACGACTAGACCCTAAAGCTAGCTAAGAAGTAAAACACAAGAAAAAAGGGGTTATACCATCATTCGGTTTGCACAAAGTGCAACAAAGTTTGGGGAAGCTTTTACACAAATTAGAAGATCCTTGCACCTTCCTAAACAACGACGATGCTTGTTGTCTGCGACGTCGAGGTGCTCCAGCAAAGTGTCCGGTCGCCGTGAAGGTAGGACGATGACGTATAAAGGTTTTCTTCTCCTTGTTGGTTTACTCCGGTGTGAGTACAACACCGACGAGGCAAAAGGCCGGTGAGGAGGACGAGGTCCGGGGTGGACACGAAGCAAGTAAGGCTCGCAAAGGTTTGTGGTGTTGCTGGGGGGCTACCACGATATGGTTGGAGAGAGGCCACGTGATGAATTTATAAGGGTAAGTTTTTTTCTTATTATTATTATAATAATATTATTATTTTATTTTTATTATTATTATCCTTCGCATATTTTTTGCCCAGGCACGACATTGGTGTTCCGGATGCGATCCCACAGTCTGTTTCGTTTTCGGGGTCATCCCATGTAACTTTTTTGATAATCACGCTAATTCAGGTTAAATTCGCATGTGGTGTGGTGAATATTATTCATTGATCCAATCAAAGTCGTTTGATGAGAAAAATGTCGACTGACCTTTACCTAAGTGAAAGCCAAAGACTAGCATAATGAGCATGGCTATGTGCCCCTCAACACGAGCCAAAAGGTCCTAGTTGGGTGTCTGAACTTCCAGATGTTACGAACGGGTAGTATACTACTTTGAATCATATAGTTGGACATCCTATACTTATGACATAAAAAATTAGTGCCAACAAAGGACCCCCAACAAGGGTGTTGCACAGTCAAGGCACGGTGCACTTGTTGGAAGCTACTCAATTTTTTATTAGGCCCAGATTAGTATTGAGGCTATGCAGCCTAAGCAACCAAAAAGAGCCAAGTACCCTAAGGAGGAGAGTTATGAGAGTCATATCCACTCCTAGGTGGATGGGGAGGAATGCACACGAGACTTACATCCAACCACGATAACGGGTTCAAAGGCCATAGAGGCATGCCTTGGAAAAGTAGGTTCAGAGGCCGTAGAAGCATGACCTATGAATGGGTTCAGGGGCCATAGAGGCATGACCCAGTATTGTGGTTCAGGGGCCGTTAAGATGTGATCACAAATAATATGTTCAGAGGCAATAGATGCATGACCTAAGAATGGGTTCAGGGGCCGTAGAGGCATGACCCAAGACAGTGGTTCATAGGTCGTAAAGGTGTGGCCTAAGGGTGGATGAAGTGTAATGCTTCAAATACTTGCAACAATAAGGAGAAATGCCAAGGGACTTATATTCTTTCCTTAAAGGGTACGTGAGGTAAGAAGGATGAGTTATCTTGTATAACATGAGTCATCTGATATGTCTCTTCGTACGAAACTGACCAAGCATCTATTGTGGTTCCTGTTGAGTGAAACACCCATAGTCTAGCCAGGAGGCTGAGGAGCCCGGTGGATTCTGACTAAAATAGTGACTAGTTCAGTGACTAAACAATATAACTAATCAGGAAGGCTCGGTCATCTCGTGTGACTCAGGTCATCCATCTACAAGCAGAGGAGGAATGTTGAAAGACTAGTCTCCAACTCGAATGATGCAGGATGTGATTGTATCAGGAGGGAAAAAACTAATATTCACATCCGATCCTGAGATCCAACCAAGGTATGTGACCTCAAACACCTACTACAATAAGGAGAAACGCCGAGGGGCTTATATTCTACTTAAGGGGCTCATAAGGTAAGAAGGTCTGGTTATCTTGTGTAACCTGAGTTATTTGTTATGTCACCTTGTAATAAACTGACCAAGCGTTAGTTGTGGTTCCCATCAAGTGAGACACCAAGATGGGAGATTGTCAAGGGACTTATATCCAGCCCTAATGTTGTATGAAATGATCATATCAAGAGGGGAACTATTGGGATTCACATCTAATCCTGAGATCCAACTGAGGTATGTGACTTCAGATACACCTAAAATATATAGACTTTTTATACATATTTTTGAGATATTGCACTTTAATGAAAGGTATTTATGTATTTTTCTTTCAGGTACAATCAATTGGATAAAAAAATGTAATATGAGTGAAAAAGGGTCAAATTTAGAGCAAAAATAAAGAATGTGCAAAAATGAACTAAGGCGCCTAAGAGCCTAGGATTGGCGCTTACGTGCCAGTTATACATAGAGAGTCACGCCTAAGCGTCAGGTACCGAGCACTTAAGCGCTAGAAGTAGTTTTTTGGTGATTCATTGAATTCAAATGAATTTTTGAAGATGTGTTTCAAGCCACCCTTGGTAAAAATGTGGGAAATAGCCCATGAACACGAAATTTCATTCAATTGTCTTTTGAAAGGAGACAATTTCTAGAAGATTCATTGAATGGAGACACATTTTGAAGGAAACTAAGGCACATTTTGAATTTTTATAAAAAAAGACTTGGATCATCAAAAGGAGGAGCCAACCAATCCCAACCAACATCCATCATCCATCCAAGTAACCACTGTCGTCGGCCACTTTTATTTTATTTTGAGTTTTAGTTTGTATTGTGAGTGAAAGAAGAGAATTTAAATGAACTTCAAGACATTTGGTAAAGAGAATTTGAGATACGTGTTTATCTTTTTTACTATATTTGATTTTAATTTGGATTTCTTATTTGTGCGCATGATTTCTACTTTTAAACTCATGTGTGGTTTTGTTTTCTCCATGAATTTTGAGTAGTTTTCTTTATCTTCTTCTTTAAAATGATGAGTGATTAAGTGTTGAAAGGACGTTTTGTGAAGTAATAGACTTCAATATTGGAAGAAGTTGTGTTAATTTGAAACCTTGTACTTCATTTACTTCTTGATTTGGCAAATTAAGATGTTAATACCTGTTGCAAAAATATGTAAGATCTGAGATGGTATTGTCTCAGTCAACAAATAGTAAGAATCACATATTGATTTCGTGGATGAGAATGTTGTTCATGGGGTTAAGTGCAATAAATAGAGAAATAAACTTTCATGGGTGTAGAATTAGAAAACTTTAGAGTGGCAGGTTAAAGCCCCTAATTTGATTTATAGTTTTACATTTTGATACGAGATGTTAGCCCTCAGGTGCAAGGAGAAGAGAGAACTCTAGAGTGAGAGTTAGTATCTTCGCTACGTAACCGGTCTTCAAGGCTATTCAAACTATAGATTAGCCAATTTTTTTTATAGCATCTCTAGTAAGGGTAAAAAATATTAGAATATTTTCACAACAAAATTTCTATACTTGTTAGTGATTCATGATAAGGAAAAAGATATTTTACTTATATTGCTTTCTTATTACAAATATTTAGTTAAGTTAATTAGTTGCTTACTTTATTTTCAATTATCGAAACTTACAAAAAAAATTAAATTTTCATTTCTAGTATAGCATATTAAGTTTAAGTAAGAATATTTTGCTAAGTCGGATTTTTGTTATCTGAACTTTCTAATTTTCTAAAGTGCATATTGTCAGTTTTCCCTGTGGGTTCGATATTCAGGGCTTAATAAAAAAGTCCTATATTACTTGATAACAATATGTATACTTGTGTAGTATCCTATATTTAAATATTATAATTATTTTCTTCTTTGTTTAATATTGAAAAATTTACCTAGCTTTTGCTTTGGATCAAGTTTTTGGCTTTGTAGCAAAATAGGAATCACTATTAAGAAAATTAAGCATATAATCACATACATCGCATTTTACATCTATATAGAAAGTCGGGATCAACCTCAAAAATACTTACTACAATAGGGAGAAATGCATGGAGACTTACAGTCTTTCCTTAAGGGATTCACAAGGTAAGAAGGCTCGGTTATCTCGTGTAACTCGAGTCATCTGTTATGTCTCCTCATAAGAAACTAACCAAGCATCTGTTTTGGTTCCCGTCGAGTGAGACACCAATAGTTCAATCTGATGGCTAGAATGTTTGACGTATCCGAACCTGAACCACAATCAACCACTAACTGAAAAGTATGGCTAATTGAGAAGGTTGGATCATTTCAAATGATCCGAGTCATCTATCGTGCTCTCATAGAGGAACCGACTAGAACATCAAACGGTCCTGGAGGCAATGGAATAGGTGACAGTAAAGTCAAGAATGTTAAAAGACAAGATGTCCTCATGGTAGAGCTAACTCTAAGGTCGTATGGCTCGAGGCACATCGTAGGAGGTGGCTATGGAGCCAACGGGTCGTCAAGAGACAATACACCCTCATGAAAGAACTGAATAGAGTGTCATATGCTTCGAGAGGTATCAAACGCTAGCTGAACAAAGCAGTCTAGCAATCCAAGACGGGTCGATAAGGCCGACCAAAGAGATCCTCACCATATGCAACATCATGGTATTGTTAGATATCAAAATAAAGCGACTAGATACGGATCGGCTGACCATCTGAAGTAGTCCTGACCAATTCATCATGTTCTTTGACAAGGTGATAAAAATCAACCAAGTCAAACACAATACCGAAGGGCGTCAGATGAACAAAGTGATCCAACCTCATAGTACCTTGTGGACCTAAGCGGGGTAACTCTTGATGGAGAGTTCTACGGGCGTGAGAATACCTGGCTTAAACATGGACTAATCGGAACAGAGCTCAAATTAGTTCAACATGCAACCTAACATGGTGAGTAAGCTCAACCAAGTTGAATATTAAATAGGACAGGAGGTAGGTATTGTGCCTATGCATATAAAATGGTACAGGAGATATGTATCCTAGCCCTGCATCAAGCGAGCAAGCATATGGCTAAATAGCCTGAGGTAACATGCTCGGAATAGTCAAACATCTAAATGTTCCAACAACAACATGGATCGGTGGTAAAGCTAACACGAGATGTTGCTACACACAGCGGTTAAAACAAACGAAAGTGATCGAGACAAAGTCGTGGTTACATGACCAGGATGGTCTAACCATAAGAATGCTTCAACGAGCACAAGAAAAACTACTTTTGTTGAGAATCCATGGATCGGTCGTTAACTGATACAAGATGGCACTCGATGTAGCGGATAGAACCAATCGAGGTAGTCAAGAAATACAATAAGGTTATATGATCTAGAACGGTCTAACCACCAGGGTGCCTCATGAGCACTAGTGATATATCTCTCGCTGTGGAGTTTTGCGGGTGTGAGAATACCCAAATTAAGCATGGATAATCAAGCTAGCATAGGACTCACATTAGTAAGACATGCGACTTGACATGGCGAATATAATTGACCATGTCGAAAGAATTGTTGAAGAGGCGATCTCTGAATGTACCCACGGGAAGAGTTTCGTTGGGGACGCCTTAAAGGTTCTGCCAATGCTTCTTGGGGACTTGAACATCTCATTCTGGCATGGTGGAAAATCTCAAAATAATCAAAAGAGACATCAAAAAGGTGTTGGATGCATAGAGTGATCCAACCTAGCAACACCTTTGCAAGATTTTATCAAAGTGACCCACAATGGGGATTCAAGTGATCCCTCTGTAGGAGTCCTATATGACCCATTGGTGGGGATTCTTTTCTGCGGGCATAAAGATACACATCTTATGCATGGACTAATCGAGGCTACATAGTGCTCGAATTAGGGTGACACACGCTTCAAGATGGCGAGCAAAGTAGCCCAAATCGGTCAAAATACCATAGAGGTATCGAGAAGGGTTGGATGCATAGATGTCCAACCTCGGGGTTTTAAATAAACCACAACTAAGCCTAGACCCAGCTTAGAATTTCCTCCAGGACAAGCAAAGTAGACTTTGTTGAGGAAAACATCATAATCCAGCCAGGCATTGAGGATCGCAATTAGGCACATATTAGTTATGTGAGTGAGTGTTTTAACTAATACAACATTTCTACTGGTAAAGCAACGAAATACTCAAATCAGGTGGACTGGGTTGTCCAATTCGCATGGGATATCCTGGCCAGAAGTCTTTTAAGCGAGACTCTCACTAGGGACTCCTCAAAATTGACAGGGTATATCCTATCAGAAGGGTACTACGAAGTAACCATACTCAGTAATTGGATGAACACAATGGATCATCTCAGATAAGCATCCCCAACGGGGATTCCTTGAGGGCTTATAGAGTAGCTCTTACATGAAGAAGATTGAAGTAGCCCAACCTGTAAGAGGGGCTCATGTCAACACACCTAACGAGGTGACCCAACTTGAGGATTTTAATGTGGGTACGAAGGTACTTGACATGCCTAAATATCAAAGAAAAGAGAGGCAAAACTATAAAAACAAAATGAAAGCAAAATCTAAATTAAATTTAAATTTTAAAATATATTTAACGTAACAATGTAATCATGTATACACACACACACACACACACACACACACACACACACACACACACACACACACATAGAGAGAGAGAGAGAGAATAAAGCTAAAATCTATACTCATTTAAGTTTAAACCAACTCAGCAAAGATATTTAATCAACTTGATTTATGATTTACGTTAAATAAAATCAACTAATCTTTGACTAAATTAACTGTTTTGCTAAACACAACCAAAACAACTTGTAAACCCATGTTTAAGCTAGCCCTAAAATCTACTAATATTCCAAACACCTAAAAATCCAAATTGGTTAGCCCACATTTATTTAAACCTTAAAGTAAGTCCATTTAAACCAAAACAAATGTTTAAAGGTTGTAATTGAGTCCTTCTTGGTGAGTTAAATCCTTCACAGTTACTGTATACAATGAAATAACTCAAAATGAGCTAAAATAAGAATAGTTAAAGATTTAATTTTTCTCTAAATAACCATATTAGTTCACTATTTCTTTCAAGAATCAGCTCAGCCCATTTGTCAGGGCTCCATTGAATGTTGTCCAATTTATCTAACAAATTAGAGATTTAAATAATTTTCTCTGCCACAGATCTAGTNCAATCTAATCATGTATATATATGTATATATATATATATATATGTATATATATGTATATATATGTATATATATATATACAGAGAGAGAGAGAGAGAGAGAATTAAGCTAAAATCTATACTGATTTAAGTTTAAACCAACTCAGCAAAGATATTTAATCAACTTGATTTATGATTTAAGTTAAATAAAATCATCTTTGACTTAATTAACTGTTTTGCTAAACACAACCAAAACAACTTGTAAACCCATGTTTAAGCTAGCCCTAAATTCTACTAATATTCCAAACACCTAAAAATCCAAATTGGTTAGCCCACATATATTTAAACCTTAAAGTAAGTCCATTTAAACCAAAACTAATGTTTAAAGGTCGTAATTGAGTCCTTCTTGGTGAGTTAAATCCTTCCCAGTTACTGTATACAATGAAATAACTCAAAATGAGCTAAAATAAGAATAGTTAAAGATTTAATTTTTCTCTAAATAACCATATTAGTTCACTATTTCTTTCAAGAATCAGCTCAGCCCATTTGTCAGAGCTCCATTGAATGTTGTCCAACTTATCTAACAAATTAGAGATTTAAATAATTTTCTCTGCCACAGATCTAGCTGACACCAGTCTAAAATTTATCAATAGACTCTTATTCAATTGATATATAATAAACTCCTCATTTTTGAAAACCATCAAAAACTCATAATAGCCTTATTCAACCTTCTTAATCACTTAGAACCAAAAACAGACAACAACAACCCCTAATTGAATTAAGCCCACCACCCAACCATACCTATGAATACTCCTAAAACAAATATTATTTTTTTTTGGTTACTTGATTCAAAAATCATCCCTAGAGCCAATACAAGATCTTCTAACATATTTCCACTTAATTACGCACTCAAGCCCTTAAGTGATAAACATTGGCTAACATTGATCCACTTTGATAAAAAAAAATTTGATCAAAGCTCCTCCAGTGTTGTTGCTTGAACTGTAAGTGTTTGTGGTCTTCAAATAAAACTCTTGCAACCATCAATTGCCAAAGAAATCCCCTACACTAGGCAATTCAAAATCTACCTTCATTTCTCTTTATATGATTCATACATTACAAAGTGAATGATAAATTTAGGACAATCTAGTTATAGGATAGGAGTATCTTAGAGACTTGATCCTTTTTTATTGCAAGGGTTTCTTAAATTCTCCTATAAATTGTTGAATTAAGGAATTCTTGATTAATGATTTCTATCTTCCTAATCTATTAGGGAAGAAGAAAACAAGATTACTCATTCTAAGTATTTGAAATGAGTGGTCAAGGTCTATTTAATCCAAAATGTTTACGCCTTTCCGAGTGGTACTTTTGATGAGTTCATACATGTAAAGTCACTTACATAGTAACCTGCTAACTATTTTCGTGGCTTTTATTTTATAAAAATTCAAGAAATTCATATAAATTGTAAACCAAAATTAGAAATAAATGCTTATTGAATTATGAAATTAAACTTTACTTTTTTAAAATAAAATAAAAAATAAATTTTTAAAGGATTCCTGTTAATTAAATAAAAATATAAATTTAATTAATAAAAAATTCACCAAATAACTTCTATTATTAACTAAACTTCTACCAAACATTCCTCGAGTTATAGTTGACCTAGGATAATATTTTGGAAATTATCTCGATTGATTGAAAAGTAACATAAAATAATATAAATTACNTATTATTAACTAAACTTCTACCAAACATTCCTCGAGTTATAGTTGACCTAGGATAATATTTTGGAAATTATCCCGATTGATTGAAAAGTAACATAAAATAATATAAATTATTATTATTAATGAATAAAATATTGAAAATATTAATGATAAATCAAAATAATTCAAAATTTCCTCAAATAAATCCAAAATAATGTTGCGAAATTAATGAAGATCTCGTATAATCAATCTTGAACTTCTAGTTAAAAATATAATGATTATAAAAAAAATTAATTATATAATTAAATAATTTAATGATAAACCTAGACCTTAACAAGTTCATAATAAATTGATTATAATTAAACAAAAATATCTAAATTGAACCCATTGTGTTCTAATTATAGAAAGAAGTTATTAAAAATAATTTTAATTCATTTTATTTAATAAAATAATTTATATATTTTTGTATCAAATAATTTCAATAAGTCATAGAAATTCATATGACCTCAAATTGGCCACAAATTTTTATGAAAGGTTTAAGATATTGTATTATACCTCTATAAATTTCATTAATTTTGAAGGTTATTGTAATTTAAATAATGTTTGGAATAAAAAAAATTAATAAATAATAAATAGTTCAAAATAATCCAATAGTTCTTCAAAATTTTATGAAATGCTTCTAAAGTCATTGTCAACTTCGAGAATTAATTTTATAAGGTTTTGAGGTTATTTAAACCCAAAATAAAATAAAATGCAAATTAAAAATTATAGATCAATCAATTTAAAAAAAACAAATTCAAAATGCATGAAATTCACTTTATTGTGCTTATAGGCAATGTTTAGAAAAGTGGGCTGGGCTAGGGAGTTTGACCACAAACTAGTGGATAGTTTGGTCCAAAACCTTTAGATAATTATTTTGCACAAGAATCATGTCGAACAAAGAAGTCAATTNTTGAAGGTTATTGTAATTTAAATAATGTTTGGAATAAAAAAAATTAATAAATAATAAATAGTTCAAAATAATCCAATAGTTCTTCAAAATTTTATGAAATGCTTCTAAAGTCATTGTCAACTTTGAGAATTAATTTTATAAGGTTTTGAGGTTATTTAAACCCAAAATAAAATAAAATACAAATTAAAAATTATAGATCAATCAATTTAAAAAAAAAAACAAATTCAAAATGCATGAAATTCACTTTAATGTGCTTATAGGCAATGTTTAGAAAACTGGGCTGGGCTAGCGAGTTTGACCACAAACTAGTGGATAGTTTGGTCCAAAACCTTTAGATAATTATTTTGCATAAAAATCATGTCGAACAAAGAAGTCAATCTGTAGGCCAATGAACCAGTTCTCTATTTATGTTGTGGTTCGCCACTTCACCTTTTTAAAAGCCATAAATCCCTAGTTTTCATTGACCTTGAAGGACTTCTTCACATTCCAGTTCGTTTCTATGGCCCTATCCTTTTGTTCAAAATGAAGGATAGGGTGGGAGTTCGCTAATGTCGACCACTTTCAACCACTAGTTTTCAGTGGTTCGACATCAATTTCAACACATTAACCATTTGTTGTGCTTAATCATTAGTATTCCTAACTNCTCTATTTATGTTGTGGTTCGCCACTTCACCTTTTTAAAAGCCATAAATCCCTAGTTTTCATTGACCTTGAATGACTTCTTCACATTCCAGTTCGTTTCTATGGCCCTATCTTTTGTTTGAAATGAAGGATAGGGTGGGAGTTCGCTAATGTCGACCACCTTTAACCACTAGTTTTCAGTGGTTCGACATCAATTTCAACACATTAACCATTTGTTGTGCTTAATCATTAGTATTCCTAACTTTTTTTCTTTGTACGCCAACAAGTTTGTTTTTCGAGTCTTCCTCCCTTCATTCCTTTCACTACCATGTTATTTAATTTCCCATTTCATATAGTTTGTTGCTTATACCTAGCTTAGGCTAGCAATACTAAAATGGTATGGCTTGGATTGGCTTTTTAAAGAGTCTAAGATATGAAAATTTATGTCTTAGTTGACTTTAAATTGTTTAACTAAAAGTAGCTCATCATGGCTTAGGATGGNACCATGTTATTTAATTTCCCATTTCATATAGTTTGTTGCTTATACCTAGCTTAGGTTAGCAATACTAAAATGATATGGCTTGGATTAGCTTTTTAAAGAGTCTAAGATATGAAAATTTATGTCTTAGTTGACATTAATTTGCTTAACTAAAAGTAGCTTATCATGGCTTAGGATAATATAAATGTAGTTTAATAAGTTTATTTCACTTGATTATTTAAATTTATAATAATTTAATTTTTTGTCATCTTTAATAGGTGGGATAACTATACTTGAGTAGGCATGGCTTGGCTAGACATAAACAGTTTTGTTAAGCTAGGCTTTAGATTTGTTAATCTAGGCTTTACCTAAGCTAGTTCTTCTTGAAATTATCATGTCACAACAAAGTGTTGCATTATTGTCTTAGTCTCTTTTTCGTTTTTTTGTTAGGTTGCTTTGCTAAGCAAGGATGGGCTTATTGTTGTTGTCTTTGGAATGACATAGTTAATCTTTGCAAGGCTCGGCATGGANTTCTTCTTGAAATTATCATGTCACAACAAAGTGTTGCATTATTGCCTTAGTCTTTTTTTTTTTTTTTGTTAGGTTGCTTTGCTAAGCAAGGATGGGCTTATTGTTGTCGTCTTTGGAATGACGTAGTTAATCTTTGCAAGGCTCGACATGGTTAGAGAAGTTAAATATGGTTGTATTCGGCATATGCATTGTCAAGCTTGGCTTAAAAAGCAACACTATGTTTGGAGTGCTTTGCTTAGCATTATTACTTTACATGGATTAGCTTACTTTGAATAAACATCTATGATTAATGCAACAGTATGAAAATCATTGTGTCCATTTAAGATTGTTGAAGATATGTGTTTTAATTTTATATCAATATGCAAACTATTTATTATTATGCTAATAATTTTTATATTATTTAAATTAGAATGGACCCCTTTAAGAAGTCCGCTTATTATTGTGTTCGAAGAAAAGTAGATATAAGATGGAATCGTTTCGNAATAACGATTCGAACACGAACGAACGCATCACTGTTCGTGTTTGGTTCGTTTAACTAATTGAACGAAAAGAGATTGTTCACGTTCATCTCATTTACTTATCGAACGAATCGAACACGAACTCATTGACGAATCGAACACGAACTCATTGACGAACCGAACACGAACTGTTCACGAACAACGAGCTTTTTTGACAGCCCTATGGACTAGCTCACTTTGAATAAACATCTATGATTAATGCAACAGTGTGAAAATCATTGTGTCCATGTATAATTAAGATTGTTGAAGATATGTGTTTTAATTTTATATCAATATGCAAACTATTTAATATTATGCTAATGATTTTTATATTATTTAAATTAGAATGGACCCCTTTAAGAAGTCCACTTATTATTGTGTTCGAAGAAAGTAGATATAACATGGAATCGTTTCANTTAATTTTATATCAATATGCAAACTATTTATTATTATGCTAATAATTTTTATATTATTTAAATTAGAATGGAACCCTTTAAGAAGTCAACTTATTATTGTGTTCGAAGAAAAGTAGATATAACATGGAATCGTTTCAATGAATTTAAAGGTTGTGATGAAAACAAAGTAGTATAAATGCTTGCATTGTGGAACTATATACAAATGTGGAGGCATTAATATAATGAAACAACACCTAGTTGTGGTGAAGGGTATTAAGCATGAGATTATGCCAGACTTGATTGAGATTATTGGAAACAAAGATAAACATTATAAATTATATTGAAGAATAATNTTAAGCATGAGATTATGCCAGGCTTGATTGAGATTATTGGAAACAAAGATAAACATTATAAATTATATTGAAGAAGAAAGAGGTTAGAATTTTTTGTGACAATTTAGAAAATTTTGGAAAGCCAATAGCTCTGATAATGTCAAAGGAAATGCATCCNGAGTAAATAGGAGAGTTTTGAATTTCTAATTATGGGGGTACCTTTTCTAGTTTTCTAAGACTTAGTCAATAGAAAAGTCCTATGGCTAGACCTAGGCTACTAAAGAAGTTTTTCTAGACCTCAACCAAAAGTGAGGTCAACAAGGTTTTGTCTCAAACTGACCTTGAAAATCTACACAAGCTCGAAAAGGAGGAAATAATGATTGCAGTTGCGGATATCAATGAAGATTGGCGCAAGCCATTAATAGAATATTTGCATACTGGAAAGCTGTCAAAAGATAAGTCTGAAGCACATCACATCATAAAAATGGCTATGTCGTATGCTTTAGTAGGTGATGCCCTCTACAGAAGATCGTTTGATCAGATCTGGCTACTGTGCTTAAGCAGAGCCGAAGCACAAAATATTATCAAAGAAGTACATGCAGGATTGTGTGGTGCTCATCAGTCAGGGCCAAAGATGAAAATGAAGATCAAAATACTCGGATATTAATGGCCAACAATGATGTCTGAATGTATGGATACAGCTAGAAATGTCACCAGTGCCAAGTGCATGGGGTGGTCTTGCACCAACCTCCGAATGTGCTACACCCAATTCTTGCTTCGTGGTCATTCGAGTGTTGGGGAATGGACATAATAGGTCTGATAGATCCTCCATCTTCTAAAGGACACAAATTTATTCTCGCCGCTACAAACTATTACTTTAAATGGGCAGAGGTAGTACCACTACGAGAGGTTAGAACACAACATGTTCTCCAATTCTTCAAAAACAAAATCGTCTACCATTTTGGTGTACCGTGTAGAGTAATCTCAAACAACGAGATGACATTCAAAAGTATAAAAATCAACAACTTCATCAAACGACACGAAATAGATTGGAGATACTCTACAATATACTATCCTAGAGAAAATGGAATGGTTGAGGCCTTCAACAAGACATTGGTACAGATTTTAAAGAAAACACTCGATGAAAATAAAAGAGATTAGCACAACAAATTGCTAGAAGTTTTGTGGGCCTACCAGTCAACATTCAGGACTTCCACTCAGTGTACACCTTACATGCTCGTGTATGAGTCTGAAGTCGTACTGCCACTAGAAATTCAGACGCCGTCTCTCATAGTCGCAGTCGCCAATCAACTTACGACAGAGGAAAGTGCAAAGCTTAGACTTGGAGAACTAGAGAATCTTGAAGGAAAACGGCTTGAAGAACAACAATATTTGGAGCTTTATCAGGCAAAGATGGTGCAAGCTCACGACAAATTGGTCCGCCTAAGGAAATTTAAAGTTGGTGACCTCGTTCTTGTACTCAAAAGGCCCATTCTTGGACACCACAAGATAGGTGGAAAATTCGAGCCAAATTGGGAGGGACAATTTGTTGTTGAAAAGGTTTATGCAGGGGGAGCCTACTAGTTAGTGGATTTCAAGGGTGAAAGACCCATGCTGCCAATTAGCGGACGATACTTGAAAACATACTACGCAACCTGACGTTGCTTATCACTGCTTAATTTGAAAATTATAAAATTTTGATTGTTCTAGGGGTTATCTATGTGGCCAAAAGTCTGTGACCGGGTTCAAAAAATTTGTAATTAACCTCAATTTAATGAAGATTTTGGAAAATTACACACTGTAATTCTCTTTTCTACCTTTAAGTTAAAATTTAAAATTTATATTAAATTAAACAAAATAAATACATAAATAAACAACATCTTCACCAAAATAAATTAAAATTTCCTCTAACTAAAAAAACTCTGTTTTGTTCTTATTCACGCTAAGTTTCAGCTCACTCATATTTTTCTATTGTCTGCGAAAAAATGTCAGGTTAGAAGCTGATCTTTGCCTTCAAGGATGGTTGAACCTCGCGCTTAATGAGGAGATGGCACTACAAGGTGGAATTATTGACTTCAACATGGAGTTTAATGAAATCGACATGGGCTAAGATGGTCCTCTAATGGATGTAGTCAGCGAACAAGAAAAGGAGGGACTGCCCTCACTTATGAAATTTAGATCCAAAAGCAAGCCCTTGCTGAAGGGGAAAGAGGTGATAAGACAACGCGATCCCATGGAAGGAACCAACCATCTACCATCCATGGTAACCACTCTGGCCAGAAACTTGGTTACTGCTAACAACGTTAGGATACCGTTCGCTTTGCTACGGAGGACTCAATGGAGAAATGCAAACTGTCGTAAGCACAGAGCTCTCTTGAGAGAAGAAAAAAGACGTCAACAAAAAATAAAAAAACCAACTCGTCCCCATTCCAGAGGGACACATCTATAATCTAGATATGAAGGAAACTTCATTCAGCCTACCCACCATAGATGAGGAGCCTGGGTATGTTCAAGAGCTAGAAGTACCACCAGCCTTGGATGACCTTTGCGCTGGTTGCCCTACTTGCAATGTTGAAATACTGCCACATGCGTCAACTATAAGAGCTTTTGTTGAATGTCCAGACTGTAATGTCCTACACTTGGAGAATTTCAACATTCTTGAAGAATATTCCTCTAATGAAGATCAATCTCAGACCAGCGATTGCCACATGGAGGGGGCATATGTCCGAATGGGTACAGAACAATATGACCCATGGTATACTGAGCCGTATGTTCTGATGGAAGCTGAGTCAAACATCCCGTTAGAGGTAACACTGACACTAGTCTGGATTCCTATAAATAACCAAATGAGGAAATGTGTGCGCCAGCCACCCGTCCTCAGCATAACAAAGTATTATAAAATTAACAAAGTCAACAAAAGAAGCTTTGAGTTAAGAAGAAGTTCGTGGAGAGCCCGTCAATATATTGGAAGGACTGGAATTGTATTCCATGGTTTTTTTTTAAAAAAAGATGAACAAAGCATTCTGGATTGTATCTTTGACTTAAGAGACATAGGTCGAGCAGGCTTGCTCATGAAAAGAACCTACTCTGAACCAAGGAAATGGATGGGAGAAAAAAGAAGGATTACAATACAATGCAGATGCTGTTACAATTTCATGAAAGACAGGCAAGGAAATGCTCTCGAGATTCTCAGGTACGATCAAGTGGATCCGCTGCCCCCAATGATCAAATGGATGATTAAGAGAATGGTTCGATGGAACATATTGCCAGTCGATTGCATTCCAAACAGCTGCATCATCAACATATATGATGAGAGAGACTGCATACTTCCTCACATTGATCATCATGATTTTGTAAGACCCTTCTGCACAGTCTCATTCATGAGTGAAAGCAATATTCTCTTTGGGAAATAAATCGATGTCATAGACCCCAGAGTTCAAAGGATCTATAGAGATTCCCTTACCCATTGGTTCAGTGCTTGTTCTAAAAGGCAACGGTGCAGATGTTGCCAAGCACTGCATTCCTGGAGTACAACACCATAGGGTGTCTGTGACTTTCCAATGAATGGACAACAAAAAAATAACATTTGGATTTTAGCTGGATCCTGAACTCAAAGAAATGTCACTGTATGAACTATGAGAAGGTTGCACCTCTAGGTGCACGTGAAGGGAACTCTTGTCCTGGAACGTGGCTCTGAAGGTCAGCTTGATCACGAGCTCACTATGAAAGGGGTTAGATATTCAGAGGGTTTCTCTTTCTTCTCTACTACATTACAGATAGGATATGTATCAAACATGATCAGTCCTTGATATGTACTCTATTTGACACATTCCAGATGTACCTTCATGCAGTTTGCATATTGTACTCTTTTGAGGCATTGGCCTACTTTTCAGCTGTAACATTTTATTGAAGCAGATTAATGAAATTCCTTTTAGAAAATTTGTCTGATTGTTCAGTTTCCCTTCTCAGTGCGATGGATAAAAGTCACAGAACCATGCATTAGTTTGCAACTACAATGAACAAAGAACAAAACAACAAACATTTAATGATAAAAAAACTTTCAAATAAAAAAATGATGAAAAGAATATAAATTATGATAAATTTAAATAAAAAAAGTCTCTTTTGAAAAATCAACCAACTAAAATAAAAATTTGAAAAACATATTTTAAAAATTAAATGTAATAAAAACAACAAGAAAGAAAATAAATTTGTTGAGTGGATTCTCTCGATTTCAGAGTTTCTTACTCTTTGCTCGAGCAACAAAAAAAAACTTTGTCTGCACTAATTCTCTTTACATCCCCACGGAATTTCACATTCTACGCAAAAAAAAAAACTCGCAAATTTTCACAAATCCTCATCAACAATGTCAACCTTTACATACAACACATGTCTCTAAATTAAACCCTACAAACTCTATAGAATTCTCATCTTCAAATCAGTCACTACCTTCTGATTCACCCTTTTCGGGGTTGGTCCTTACTTTCCGACGCTCTCTCTTGAGATTGACCCTTACCTGTCAATTCTCATTTTGATTCAGTCACTATCTTCTGATTCACTCCTTTCGAGGTCAGTCCTTACCTTTTGACTCTCTCTTTTGGGATTGACCCTTACATGTTAATTCTTATTTAGGATCAGTCAGGACCTTCTGATTCACTCCTTTTGAGGTCGGTCCTTACCTTCCGACGCTCTCTTTTGAGATTGACCCTTACCTGTCAATTCTCATTTCGAATCAGTCACTACCTTCTGATTCACCCTTTTCAAGACATTTTGACGCTCTCTCCTGAGATTCACCCTTTCCTATCAATTCTCATATCGAATCAGTCACTACTTTATGATTCACTCCTTCTGAGGTTGGTCCTCACATTTCGACGCTCTCTTTTGGGAATGACCCTTACCTGTCAATTCTCATTTTGAATCAGTCACTACCTTCTATTCACCCTTTCGAGGTCAGTCCTCACCATCCATGCTCTCTTGAATCAGTCACTACCTTCTTATTCACCCTTTCGAGGTCAGTCCTTACCATCTATGCTCTCTTTTCGAGATTTACCCTTACTTGTCAATTCTCATTTCGAATCAGTCACTACCTTCTGATTCACCCTTTTCAAGGTTGGTCCTTACCTTCCGGCGCTCTCTCTTGAGATTGACCCTTACCTGTCAATTATCATTTTCAAATCAGTCCCTAATATTCCGATTCACTAATTTTGAGGTCGGTCCTTACCTTCTGACGCTCTCTTTTGAGATTGATCCTTAACTTTCAACTCTCATCTTTCAATCAGAAATTACCTTCTGATTCACTATTTTTGAGATTGGTTCTTACCTTCTGACACTCTCTTTTGAGATTGACCCTTACCTGTCAATTCTTATTTAGGGTCAGTCACTACCTTTTGATTCACTCCTTTCGAGGTCAGACCTTACCTTTCGACGCTCTCTTTTGAAATTGACCCTTACCTGTCAATTCTCATTTAGAATCAGTCACTACCTTCTGATTCACTTCTTTCAAGGTCAGTCCTTACCTTCCGATGCTCTCTTTTTGAGATTGACCCTTACCTATCAATTTTCATCTTAGAATTAATCACTACCTTTTGATTCACTCCTTTCGAGGTTAGTCCTTACCTTCCGATTATCTTTTTTTGAGATTGACCCTTACCTATCAATTCTCATTTAGAATCAGTCACTACCTTCTAATTCACTCCTTTTGAGGTCAATCCTTACCTTCCGACGCTCTCTTTTGAGATTGACCCTTACATGTCAATTCTCATTTAGGATCAGTCACTACCTTCTGATTCACTCCTTTTGAGGTCGGTCCCTACCTTCTGATGCTCTCCTTTGAGACTGGCCCTTGCCTGTCAATTCTCATTTAGGACCCGTAACTACCTTCTATTCACTCCTTTCGAGGTTGGTCCTTACCTTCTGACGCTCTCTCTTGAGATTGACCCTTACCTGTCAATTCTCATTTCAGAATCAGTCCTTAAGTTTTGATTCACCCTATTAAGGTTGGTCCTTACCTTCCAATGCTCTCTTTTCAAATTGACCCTTACCTATCAATTCTCATTTTAGAATCAGTCCTTAACTTCTGATTCACCCTACTGAGGTCGGTCCTTACCTTCCGAAGTTATCTCTTTAGATTGACCCTTACCTGTCAATTCTCATTTTAGAATCAGTCATTAACTTCTGATTCACCCTTTTGAGGTCAGTCCTTACCTTCCGATGCTCTCTTTTGAGATTGATCACTATCTTTCAATTCTCATTTTAGAATCAGTCCCTAATTTTTTATTCACCCTTTTAAGTCGGTCCTTACCTTCTGACGCTCTCTTTTGAGATTGACTCTTACCTGTCAATTCTCATTTTAGAATCAGTTCTTAACTTATGATTCACCCTATTGAGGTCGGTCCTTACCTTCTGACACTCTCTTTTGAGATTGATCATTAACTTTCAATTCTCATTTTAGAATCATTCCTTAACCTCTGATTCACCCTTTTGAGATCGGTCCCTAACTTCAGACACTCTCTCTTGTGACTGATCCTTAACTTTCAATCCTTGTCTTGGGATTAGTCCCTAACTCCTAATTCCTTGCTTTTCCTTATCAGTCCTTAACTTCCGACCCTCTTCTAAAATCAATACCTGAATTTTAAATACCCTTGGGGTCAGCACTTACACACTGATTCCCATCCTCTATAAATTCCTGAAATCACATACCTCAAAATCCACTCTCAAATCCCCAACGAGAGTCCCTACTTCTTGGCATTGATCAAATATTCACCTGCTATATTCCCCAATGAAAACAAATAACACACACAACTCTATACATTTCTTCTAGATCTGTTGACTTGGGAGTCTGTATTTGTTTTGTTGATCTTATCGGTCAATGCCAATATGTGCGGTGTGCTTGCCCAGCACACCACACCTATTAGGGTCCATTTGTTGACCTCACTTTTGGTTGAGGCCTAGTTTTTCTCTTTAGTAGCCTAGGGTCTAGCCATAGGACTTTCCTATTGACTATTCTTAGAGAACAGAAAAAGGCACCCTCACCATTAGAAATTCTAAACTCTTCTTTACTCAACTTGAAGTTCCACGTATTGGTCCTAACCTCTAGCAGTTAGTAGGTGGGGTCATTATGGGGGAGCTCAAGGAGAGTTTCTATTGGGCTATTTGACCTTAGGGTTGACCTTGGGTGTTGGTCTAGAGCTAAGGCACTCACAATCACTCACTACCATAAACCCAGAATTTCCTGACTTTGGTCCCTTGAGCCTTTGGGAAACTCATGTAGACGGTCCCCTAAACCTACTAACCCTAGGCTAGGGTTTAGATAAGACCAGTACATAGACAACCCAAATGGGTTTTTCATTGGCCCATGGCTTACTTTTGGTGGTTAGTTCCCCAATTTTGCCCAAAATACCTAGTTTGGCCTTTTGCCCCTAAACCTACTAAAATTACCCAAGTACCCTTGAAACCCTAAATTTGGCAAAAATTTCCAAATTTACCCAAAATCGTTCAAAAATCATTTCAAACCTTTTGAAAACACCCAAATTACCCAAAATCACCAAAAATTTCCAAATTACCAAAATGCCCCTCCTTAGCCCAAAATTTCAAAAATTCCAAAAAATCCAAAGAATTCCCAAAATATTTTTAATATTCCTAATTTCATTTTTCTCAACTACCACATGACCCAATTTGTCCAATTTGACCATCTTTGACCAAGACCCCCAAATTTGCCTTTAAAGTTCCAAATTTCCCCAAATTCAACTCAAATGTCCATCAATTTAATTACAATCTCCCCAAATTTCAATCCCAAACTCAAATTCATCTTCAATGTGACTAAAATAAACCAAATCCAAGCACAATTGGCCTATTCTTTGAGCCTAATTTTTTATTTAGGTCAAACTCCCAATTTTGGACACATGACCTAATCTCACAAAATTGAATCCATAGCCCCCTCAATTGACCACAATTGGTGTTGTCAACTCTTCATAACATTCCTACACATCAAAATTGACCTTAAATTGGTCTTGGTGTAACCTCAATTTCAACTTAAGTCCAAAAATCCCCAAAGTTGCCCCAAATTGGCTATGTCTCACCAAATTGATTGCCTTAATCCAAAAATTGGCACCCAATTCATGTTGAAAAATCTTCATGATATTACTTTTAACCATTCTCAATTATCAATTTAGACTTAGCTAAAGGCTAGCCCAATCTATACCCAAGGTTAGCCCAACATGCCCAAAATGACCAAGTTTTCAAATTCCTTCAAATTGACCCTCCAATTGAACTCAAAATCGTTTCAATCCTTCACCAAAAATGTTCATTACAATCATCTACATCAAGTAAATCAATAAATTAGGCTCAAGGACATGGCTAGCCTAGCCTAAATCCAAGTTTTTTTCATTTGCACCCACTTGAACCCATGCACTAAATGTAGCCTAACCACCCTAAAGCCATCAAATTAATGACCCCACAGCTATTAGTTAGACTCTATGACTGAGCCAAAACTCATCTATCCCAAGCTAAGTTAGCCATGGACCAATGGCCCCCTAAATTAAGGGATTTGATTTCCATATTTACTTAGGTTTAAGATCTTTTTGCCAAAACTAAACCTCAGCCCATTAAATTACTGTGTTCCCTTGGGTTCCCTGAGCTCCTAGCCACCTCCCCCTGCCATGGCCGGCTAGGCTAGACACCCAAAAGCTAAAACTAAGGGCCACCTTCCCTTGCGTTTAACCCAAATCAAACCTAGAGGCCACCTCACCCAAATGAGATGTTGGAGCCTCTCTGCTCTCCACCTAAGCACCACATTGCACCCCCTAATTGGCCATGACAGCCACCCCTTAGCCATTTTTATAAAAGCTCACCTCCACGACCATGGAGGGAGTCTTGAAATTTTCTCAGAGAGATCTTCCCAAATCACTCACAGAGCTTCTTTGAGACCTCCTTATTGCAATCTAACCACTTTCTTCTACTGATTCCCACTATGGAAGCTCAATTTTGAGCTCAAACTTCTTCCTAAAACCAGGATAGAGCTCAATACACCTCCATAGTCCACCAAACTAAAATTAAACTTACCCACACCTTCAAAACACTGAAAGAAGACAAAGCCCCATCAAATCCCCCTTCCACATAGCCCCTAACATAGCTCTAGATTAACACCTAAAATCGAGCTTGGTCGAATTCATACATAGACATTACACCACAGCTAGAGGCTCAATCCCTAGCCTCCTTGGACTCCAACGAACGTGCTAAGCATCTTTGATTGATGCTTCCCTTCTCAGATCAAATATTTCAAGCCTTAAAGATGGTTGGTTCTCGGGCTAGGCCATTGGGAATGGTGACAGAGCGTAGTTCGATCGAGCGTGTATCAGATAGATGGTCAAGGTGAAGCCAGACAATGTTTCTTTACATGAACCGCGGGATGTGTGGCAACTAGCTTGGACGACAAAGTCAAATGGGACCACGCCGCATGGAGCTTCAGAGCTATCTAGAATCTAGTCAGCGCCGCACGTTTAAATAGATAAATAGGGAATTAAAAAAATCAGAAAATGACCCCTAACTTTAAAAATCCATATCTTCGTGTAGAAAAATCACAAAAATAAAATAAAAATACAATCTTGCTCAGTGAACAGAGGAGAACAATGTGGAAATAATTTGAAGTCCATTTGATGCAAGTTTTATTTTAATTAATTAAACACTATTTTGAGTCTTTTGACTTTTCATGCATATAGAAATTTCACCATGGCTTGAAATTTTGGGATGTTGTAACCTCTGTCAAGCGGAACACTCCCTGATGTTTCCAAAATCAGAGGAGATCTCGAGATAAAGATCCATATTTTTCAAGTTTATGTTTATTATTTGCATAAAATAATCATAATAATCAACATGTTGCTTAGAAAAATCCAAGAAAATTTTGGAAGGTTTAATATGACTAGAGAACCCTTACGAAAATTTCTCATGAGTCAAGTCATTTAAAATGCACCTAATCTGTACAAACCCTAAAACACTAAGGTAATTAATTTTGAAAAATAAAAAAACATCAAAATGACTTGATTTTTTATCTTCACTGTTGTACAGATCTAGAGAACTCCCCATAAAAATTTCAAAGCATTTTGAGTCCATTTGATGGCCTAAATTGACTTTTCAAGTTAAATATCTTTTTCGGCACTAAAATGTTTTTTAATGATCAAAATATAACTAAAAAAATTATGAAAACTTATTTTTGGAGTTCTCTGTGATTAAGGGAGTTTATAAAAATAAAATGGTATTTAAAATAAAAACATCATTTTTAGTCTATTTTTAAATATTTAAAATAATTAAAAATTCATCAAAATCACAAAAATAATAAAATTCATGAAAATGTTTTTTTTTTAAGCACGTAGAAACAATTTGATTATTTTTATTGATTTTTTAAATAAAGATATTCTATTTTGAAGCTTAAAATAAATTTTAAATGCTAAAAAATGAATTTCCACAAAAATAATTCCAATAAATCAAATGCAAAATCAAAAAAATATAAAATCTGCTTCTTTGGGTTCTCTGAGCTCAAGGAGATTTTTCAAAAATGTATAACTTAATTTTTCACATTTAAAATATTTTATATTTAATAATTATCCCAGAATTTAAAATCATGAAATTTTGTCCAAATGGCTCTCTGGTCTAGGTCTACCTCCAGTAAAAATTTCAAGTGATTAGGCTTCACCTTGGTCAAGTTAGCAAATTTTCTTTAAACAAAATCATTTTTGCATGAAAATAAATATATAAATTAAATTAAAATTTGAAAAATCACATTTTCTCCTCTGATGTCTTAATTGACCCATGAATGAGATAAGATAAAAATTTCAAAGTCATTTGAATTGAATTTTAAAAATTATGAAGTGTTTGAGCCTTAGGGGTAAAAGTGTAATTTTAGGAATTTGGCCTTAATTAACATTTAGGTTTAATTCAAGGAGGAAAATGAGCAACCTTTGATCTTAATTAACTTGTTTGGATGACTGTAATTAAAAAGGGGATTAATTGGTAGAAACCAACCTCACTTTCCTAATTAAAATAATAAATTAATAAATTTCTAAATTATTAAAACTTGGAAGCTTATTAAAATTAAAATGAACCTAGGACTTAGGGGTATGACTTTTGAAGTCAATAATTAATCAATTTAATACCCCTATTTGATTTTCAAACGAAATTCAAATAATGAATCATGATCACCTAAAACTTAACCTTTTCTAAATTAATTAAGACACTCACCTAGATCTTAAGGGCTTAGTAGTGATCTAAGTTAAATCAAGACTGATTATATGAGGATTAGAAAAGAAAACATAGCTAAAATTTAACACCTTTAAAACACTACAAGCCCAATTAGGACCAAAATTTGGCTAAGTGTTCCAACAACACTAGCTTGCCCCATTTAAAGGTCATCACCTGCATAACTTTAAAATTAAATTACAAATGATAATTACCTTATTCTTAGGGATAATTAGGACATTAATTTTCATTGAGCATTAGATTGTTCATAGGGTGAATTATTAAGCAACATAATAAGTTTAAATGAACTCGAGGCTTTTCACCAGGTGATAAGAGGGAAGCATGGACCTGCTTCTTCCTCCTAACCTGTTGGATACCTCAAAGGTCTAATAAACTTAATATGCTTTGCTTAACAAAGTTATCCTTAATTAAATTCCTAAGGACCCACCAAGATATGACATAGGGTTAGGAAAATTACCAAAATTTTACTTTTCTGCATCTACATGAACTGCCCTCACATGCATTTTAAGCTTTAGGTGGTGGAACGAGAAGACTCGACAGGTACACTTTTTATAGTTTATTGTGTTGTCTTTCTTCTACTTTTTATACTTGCAAAACTTGCATGCTAAACAATGATGCCACCCTGCATGAAAACTAAATCTATCAAGATAGCCATAAAACCAAAATCAAAACTAATGCTAAAATCAACCAAGATAAAATTCACCGTCACAACATTCAAAATATAAAATAACTTAAAATTTAATCACAAACATCACATAAAACAACAACTACAACTAAATTAAGACGTCTCTATCGGATGATCGGGAACCAGGTAACCTACGATTGCTAACGAGACTTCCCCAATCTAAATGAAATTATAGGACTCACTAAGTTGAGTTTAGTAAATTCATTTGGACTAAGTGAATCTAATAGGAAAACATGGTGCCTGAATGAGGGAACCATGGGATCCTAACTGGTGTCACTCTAATCAACTTTAACATCCACATAAAGAATTAAAGAACTACAACCATAGGCCTGCCTGCTTTGACATCATAACTTGACACCCTAGAAAACTTAAACTTCCTACGATGAGGACCTTGGAGCTAGCATGGTGGGGAGCACAACCATCTTCAATAGCAAAACACGTTTAAACCAACTAAACCAACTTCCTTCATTTGAATTAAACAACCAAAGCCATAAGATTTCAAGGTTTTCTGCTTATGCAACATACATCCTCACCTTATCTTTAGGCATTTGTATAGCTCTACTATACAATCTAAGAACTTACTCGTTTTAGGATTCTGAGGCTGTCGTTCATTGCGACCTAAAACCTCACATCTTCCAGGCTATTTGTGTGATTGCTTCACACAAATGTAAGCCCTAATAAATGAAATTTACAGGATGAAACAATCAAATAATTTTTTAACTATATTGAAGACAAATAATATGATAGACTGAGAAGTTACTGAGGTTCTCCTCTGGATCCATGACATCCTCTAGTTCTTCCTCCATGGGATTCTGCAATAAAAATGTTCCAAATTTGAACCATTCTTCTTTCACACATCTTTGTCTGATTTCATTGAAAAGTCCTTTCTTTTGAATTCCTTGAAGATAATATTTCTTGATTTTTATCGAGAGTTTTTTAGATGACTTTAGTCATTGACCTTATAAGAAGCTTTTCTCAAACCCAACTTAATATAAACTTTATTTAATTCTTCATATTAAATAGGGGAAATTATCAACAAATAAAATGGTTTCACAGACCAAACAGACGTTATACATTTCTTAGTTTATTTGATCGAGCCTCATCCTCAAGTCTTGTGTTTATCCTTCAGGATAGATATAGGATTTGAGGTATAGTGCTCTT
This sequence comes from Phalaenopsis hybrid cultivar, assembly GCA_002079205.1. Taxonomy (NCBI): domain Eukaryota; kingdom Viridiplantae; phylum Streptophyta; class Magnoliopsida; order Asparagales; family Orchidaceae; genus Phalaenopsis; species Phalaenopsis hybrid cultivar. Next base: position 208,083 of record JXCR01083996.1, on the reverse strand, counting down.
TCATTTGAACTAGGAAGAATATGAGGTCAGTTTGATTTCATATTTTTTCTAAATATTAAAATGTCCTTTCAAATCAAGCGACAAGATTTCGATTCCAGTGGTCGATAGCTTCTTACGGGCAACTCCCCCAAACCAAAATAGTGCCGACAGGAAGATTATTAGCTCAATTAATAATCCTCCTCAATTTAACTCCAACCTACAGGATGAGGCAAATGAATTAATGTTAGAAGAGGTTGTGATTCAAATGAAGAGTGAGTTGGAAAATCAAGAGGTCGCAATAAGGGATATAAAAACCAACTGGGTAGATTATTAATGTAATTAAGATTTACCCCTCAGAGATTTTACCTAGTGACCCTGAGATAAACCCTAAGGAGATGAATGATGAGGAATTTAAAATTATCAAACTAATATTTAGAAGGGAATTCAAGGATATGTTTCAAAAGAATTTTGTGTTGAGAAATGAGGATAAGGAGATTGAAAGACCAATGAAAAAAATTCTTAAGGAATTAGAAAAACATATTTCCTCAATTAAGATAATATAGAAAGACCACCTTTACCATTTTCTTAGTACCAAAAGGAAGAATTGAAACACAACCCTAAACAAAAAAGTAACCTAGAAGAATTTGATCCAGAATTTGAATTATCTAGAGAGAATCCAATCCAAAAATTGGGAGATCATGAAGTATCTTATAAAGATCCATTTATTATAAAATTTAAGGATGATATTAATATGAAAACTGAGAAAATCACTGGAATAATATTAGATCTAGAAAGAAATATGAGGAACGAGGATATGAATCAATCTGAAAAGGAAGAGCTGAAATAAAATTTTAAATTCGAGGACTTTGTAGGAATCTCTGGATCTGAAAAAGATTGGGTGATTGATCAAGGATTACTTAAATGTAATTTTGATCCAGGTGGAATTATTTATCAGACTAATGTTAAAAAAAGCACTTATGGGAGGTAACCCATAGTTATCAGTGTGGCTTCATTTAGTGTGCTCAAAAGTTATGATTTTCAGTATTGTATTGTGTTTGCTTTAGTGTGGATTGAGTTTGATTGATGATTGGTAGATGTTTGGATTGTTAGTGTTTTGATCAGAGCTTTGTGTGTCTTGAGGGAGGTGATTTCTTAACTTCTTATTATGGATAGACTTATATATTATCTTGTATTAGTTGGATTGATGAGTCCACTATAACTCGGGTCTCACCCTGACTTGAGTTTTACAAGAGACATTATGAATTTTAACAGTGACAGTTCCATCTCAATTTTTTTACTTCTTTTCTTTAACTTCATTTTCATTTGATTTGAGTACCTAACCTATTTGATGAGTAACATGTGGGCGAATTTACACTATCCTTATAAACGCTAGAAGTTCTTAATTATTGGAATAAGGTGATGTCTGGGGTTGGTGCTCGAGAGCCAATTTATCAGTGATAATCTTATCTTTGGGATTAAAATCTAGAAAATCATTTATAAGTACCTAATATATCTATGTTGTGATTCCTTTAAAAATTTGAAGTAAATTAGTGAGATGCAATGAGTTAAAGGAAGAATTGACCTCATTTATCATGTGTGTTTGTGTTTGTGTTATAATAATATAAAGATTTAGAAAACACATAAAAATATATTCCTATGCCAACACCTATTCTGCTTGTTAGATCTTTCTTCCCATTTTATCGAGTATGTTTTAGTTTAGACTTACTTTCTATTGTATATTGCTCTATATAGATGAATACTTGTAGATGTTTATGACACATAGAATTTCTGAACTATTTTTCTTCCTGCATATATTTTCTGTATTAAATGTTATACATGTTTAAAATTAAGTTTATGGGTAGGAAGAAAAATAAATTTTAAAGTTAGTGTACTTCCTTTTAGTTTAATATTATTACAAGCATGTTTTAGGCTAGATTTACTTTCTCATATAGTCATTCTATCCTAATTATGCACGTATATGAATTTGATAGGATGTTTTAGTAGTTACTAGATTCAACTTTTACTTTTTCTTCTTGCTACATTTTATGGACTTAAGTGCAAATATTTAAAAATTCAAGTTTGGGGGAAAGAAAAATTTCTTTTAAAAAGAACTAAACTAAATTTTATTTGTCCTCAATTAACTATATTTTAAAATTAATTTAACATGACCTTGGATATTAGAGTTTAACTTTAAATGACTATATTTCTGTTTGTAAATATTATGGTAAATTTAGGTAAAAGCTTTTAATAATGAATGTCAATTCTAAAGTTAAAGATATTTGATATGAAAGGATACGACTATGTTTTTTCTATTTAAAGTAAAGGAAATTATATTTTTGAAGTATTAAGAATCTTAGAGTTTCATGTAAGATGAAAATAATGAAACTTTATGAAAAATCATAAACTAATATGAATTTATAAAGTGAAGAAAGGTAAAGAGTTTTTACTTTAAGAAGAGGATAGTGAAGTTCAAAACTGTTAAAGGCTATCAAAATATGGTAATCCTCACATAAAAAAGAAAAGAAAAGAAATGATTGAAAATATCCTGAATAAAAAAAGGAAGAAAAGGAAAAGAAAAGAAAAAGAAATGAAAAAAAAAGAATGTGAGGAGAAGCTTGAGGAGATATCTAATAAAAATTGGATTCACTTGAATCAACTTAAGAAAAAGGCTTTATTACACTTTCTAAACTTATATTAGAGTATTAGTAGCATTACTAGTAAAGTTTTCATGATGCTTTTTTTCATATGAATGTTATAAGTATCCTTGATATGACAAATTGCAATTCTTCTTGAAATGAATAAAGATTCAGAAATCTTATATTTGATTACTAAGTACTCTTAGACTTAGAGTTTGAATCTAAGTTATTAAAGATTTTCCTGAAATTTTACTATTTTATTTATTAAGCTAAAGTATAGAAATTTATAAGTTATTCTCTATCCTAGGTCATATTGTTATGAACTAAAAGCATCACTTAAGGACAAGTACGTTTAAGTTTAAAAAAATTTAATACGCCTAAAAATTACGTGCTTTTTCATATATATTTTATGCTCAATTCTATTGATTTTTAATGATGTTACATTTTAAGGGAATGTCTCTGTTAGATTGGTTGTTTTAGATTTGGGGGAGAAATTCCTCGAACCCCTGACCATGTATGACTATCTTTTTGCCCCTCTAGGGATGATTACGATTTTTGCTACGTTTTAACTGTTTCTAGTGACAACGTAACTGAATATGACTATTCTAACCCTGATCTTGATTCTCGAAATGATCCTCAAATCGTACTTAAGTCTAATGAACATATTAATGAAAATGAAGAAGATGTCAATGACACTGAATACTATAGTTCTAGGAGTGAGGAGCCAGTCCTTGTGTGTTAAATAACACCGCTCACCATCAACTTAGATTTCTCTAATATAGAAGAAGTACCAAAAAAATTTCCCATAAAATAACAAGAACAAGAAGAGGAGATCACAAAAATAAATCTAAGAAGCAGAAAGTTTTTACGCTCAAGAACGGCTCAAATGGATAAAGAAAAGCAAATAGTTACTCGAGAAGAGCCGCCTTCGCCAGTGGAAGAGATACATAACCAAGTAAAGATTGGAGGTTTGTTTAAAGTGGATTATAAAGTACTAGCTCATCTTAGGGGGTCTCCGACCAAACTAAGCATCTACGACACTCTGATCTCGTCAAAGGAGATGAGGGAGTCTCTGGTCAATGCTTTACTTGATCCAAGAATTTTCTTAGCTCAATTGACTAACACATACTCAGATGAAGTTTGTTTGTTAAATGAAAAACCGAAGGTTGACCTTCACTGATGAAAATTTGTTGGTTAGAACTTCCAATCATAATTGATCGCTCTACATCTCCGTCAACATTAGCATATTTGTGTTGTCCAGAGTTTTGGTAGATCTGAGAGCATCACTCAACTTAATGAGTATACAGACGTTAGCATACTTGAATATTCTCAGAAGCTTACATCAGATAAGATGATGTTAAGAGGATTTAATAAGAAGGGAGAAAGAGAACTTGAATCAATTACACTTCTCATGAAAATGGAAGAACTAGTAACAACTGTAAAGTTCCATATCATTAATGTGGAGACCGCTTTCAATGCTTTGCTTGATCGAGTGTGGCTGTACAAGCATAATATGTTTCCATCGTCACTACACCAGTGTATCAAGTATCTCAAAGAAGAACAAGAACATTGTGTCAAATGGGATTTACAACCGTTCTCAGTTCACAAAGTAGGCATCCATGAAGACGCTGCTTACTATGCCCCTCCAATGAAGACCGTCTTTTTCTATGAAGCTGCGCCAAATAAGATTTAAGATGTAGAAGAACTACAGAGAAGGGATCATTCAACTCGCTTCAAGAGTCTACTACCACTTCTTCACAACTAGTTGGAAGAGGTTCTTGTAGCCCACGCATTCGAGATCAGGCCAAGGACATGGATGAGGGAGAACCAACATGATTGTTGAACGTACAAAGTCGACCTTCAACATTGATATGGAAGAAAGCTCTGATAAATATGAGTTTGATGAAGAAATGTGTTGATAAAATAGAAGAAACCACAGTTTGAGATTTCCTTGAAAGACGTGAAGAAAAGTGAATACAAGTCGGTATTATTGGATAAACCACTACGTGCATGCCATGACCCTTACTCCGAACTACCCTTAAAAGGTCAATAGTTTAGAGGTCAAGGAAGTCTGGGGTGTTGATTTTAAGCTAATCAAGTTTTACTGTGCTTCTCATACTACTAGTTCTGAAAATCATGTAAATTTGGAAGAAGATTCTAATGAATTAATGGAATTGTTGTTTGGTTACTTCTGTCCTTGTGTACAAAAGCTAATTCAACAGGGGTGTGTGCTAAAACAAATGCCAAAGGATAAACTAAAACTCTTTGAGAAATTGTGGAAGGTTAAGAGTCAAACTCCTAACTCAAAATAAGGTTCATGATTTGATACAATAGGACCAGTTGATGATTCAAATTTTTGCATGGTTATTACTAGTGAGTTTGAAAAGGATTGCCTTGATGTGGATGATGACTTCAAAGATTCCTCAGTAGAAGATTCTCCCCATAATTTTAAGAAGAAATTAAGTCAATCGTTGACAAATGGAGGGAAGTCAATCTCGATTAATTTGAAGAATAAACCATTTGTATGATTTGAGGATTGTGTTCGAGCGAGTAAAAAAATATAATCTTAAGATGAATCTTTTAAAGTGTTCCTTTGACATTTCCTCAGATAAATTTCTAGGATTCATTGTCCGTCATCGGGGAATCGAGATTGACCCATATAAGATTAAAGCCATCTTCAAAATGCCTCATTCTAAAACCTTGAAACAACTACATTTCTTTCAAGGTAAACTGACATGCCTGAGACAGTTTATTTCTAATCTCTCAGGTAGGTGTCAACCCTTCTTGGTATTAATTCAAAAGGATGCCAAATTTATTTGGAAAGGGAAATTCTAGCAGGCCTTTGAGAACATTAAGCAATATTTAATGACATCTCCTATTTTGGCAGCCCCTATCCCAGGAAAACCTTTGATACACTAGATCACGACCTTAGATGACTCTCTCAGAGCTATGTCAGCTTAGGTCAATGACGAGGGTAAGGAAAACTACTTGAGTCAATTTCTAATATTGACGGAGATTAAGTATCCTCCTATTGAAAAGCATTGTCTAGCTTTAATTTTTGCTGCCCAGAAGCGTAGAAATTACATGCTTTCTCATAAGGTCACCCTTATTTTGAAAGTTAATCCATTGCAATATTTGATGACCTGTCCCACACTTTTCAGATGTCTAACAAGGTGGTCAATGATTTTATTCCAATTTGATATAACTTTTATACCCCTTTGCGCTATCAAAGTACAGATTCAAGCAAATTTTCTTGAATCCAACTAGGTCCCCTCTCAACGATGATCTACAAGATGAGCAGATACTACAAGCAAAGTTGTCCAAGGCTAGATGGAGCTTCATCAGCCATAAAGGATAAAGGATTGTAGAAAGTCATACAAGGGAAAGCAAGAATCAGACTGAACTTTGTTACACCAGATCAGGGAATGTTATGGTTTTTCTACCACTTGACAGAGCAGTGTACAAATAATCCGGTAGAATACGAAGCCTTGATTACCATATTAAGTTGGCAATCTCAATGGACATAATAGACATTGTCATTTAAAGTGACTCACAACTCATCATTCAAAATTTTCCAAAAAGTACAAGATTTTAAAGCTGAGGTTGGTAGAATATCATTGGTACACAATGAAGTTGCTAGAACAAATCCTAATGTGATTTTGTACTAGATTCCTCGGGGAGATAACACCCATGTCGACGTTTTAGCCAAACTTGCTAAGGAAATGGCATGTCCAATAGAGGATTCCATTTAAATTATAGTACAAGGACGTTAGGTTCTATCATAGATTGACTTCGACAGTCTACACATGCTCAAAAAATAAGAAGAGATGGTAGCTACAGTAGCTGATGTTACTAAAGATTGACGTAGACAATTAATAGAATATTTACAAACAGGAAAACTACGATAAGTCAACAACATATCATATCACAAGAAGAGTTATGTCATAGGAAATTGTAGGTGATGTTCTCTACGGAAGGTCATTTGATCATATGTGGCTGAGGTGTGTGAGCAAAGCTAAAGCACAAGATATTGTCAACGAAGTACCCATCAGATTGTGTGGTGCTCACCAATCAAGGCCAAAGATGAAGATGAAAATCAAGAGTCTGGAATATTATTGGCCAGCGATGATAATAGATTGCATGGATACAACCATGTCACCTTTGTCAAGTGCATGGAGTGGTCTTGCACCAACCTTTGAATGTGCTACACCCAACTATCGCCTCATGGTCATTCGACTAGTGGGGCACGAATATAGTGGGTCCGATAGACCCTCCATCGTTAAAACGATAAATTCATTCTTACAGCTACAGTTTACTTCTCCAAATTGGCATAGGAAGTGCCATTACGAGAGGTTACAATGCAACACGTTCTTTAGTTTTTCAAGAGTTAGATTGCCTACCATTTTGGTGTTTGTCAGCATAATTTTTGTTGTGAGAGTTGCCCGTTGGAAGCTGTCAGTCACCAAAATTGAAATCTCGTCACCCGCTTCGGAAGGACATTTAATATTGCCCTGTATCTATCCCGAAGGATAAACACAAGATTTGGGGATGAGACTCGATCAAATAAACTAAGAGATATATGACGTCCATTTGGTCTGTGAAACCATTTATTTGCCGATAAGTTTACATATTTAATATGAAGAATTAAATAGGGTTTATATTAAGCTGGGTTCGGACAAGCTTCCTATAAGGGCAAGCCCCTATAGTTAATTACATCTTAAATGACCAAAGTCACCTAAGAAAACTCTCGATAAAAATTAGGAAATCTTATCTTTGAAGAGGTCAAAAGGATAGGAATTTTCAACTAGATTAGTCGTAGCGGTGTGAAAGGGAATGGTTCAAATTTGGAACATTTTATTTTTCTGGAATCAAAGAATGAAGAACTAGGGGATGTCATAGATCCAGAGGAGAACCTCGGTGACTTCCCAAGCTACCATATAGTTTGGCTCCAGTTTAGAATAGAAATATTCAAATGTTTCATCATGTGAATTTTATTTTCTTAGGGTTTATATTCGTGTGAAACCATAACACCAATAGCCTGGAAGATGTGAGGATTTAGGTCGTGATGAATGACAACCTTAGAATCCTAAGACTAGTTAGTGCTTATATTGTACATCAAAGCTAAACAGAGACCTAAAGATAATTTGGGGATTTATGTTGCATAAGCAAACAACCTCAAATCCTATGGCACGGTTATTTAATTCTAAGGAAAGATATGTTGTTGTAGATCCTCTTGCTATTGGAGATGGTCGTGCTGCCCACAATGCTAACTCCAAGCTCCTTATCGTGATGAGTTTAAGTTTTCTAATATGTCAAGTTATGATGTCAAATCAGAAGTCCCTATGGTTATGGTTCCTTAAATTTTATGGGGGCATATTAAAGTTGATTAGAGCAACACCGGTTAGGATCCTACGGTTCTCTCATTCCGGTACCACTATTTTCTATCGAGTTCACTTAGTCCAAATAAATTTATTAAACTTAACTTAATGAGTTCCATACTTTCATTTAGACTGTGGGATATCTCGTTAGCAAACATAGGTTACCTCCTCCGAGGGATTCCCGATCATCCAATAGATACACCTTAATTTAGTTGCAATTGTGGTTTTGTGATGTTTGTGATTAAATTTTGAGTTGTCCTATATTTTGAATGTTGTGGTGGTGAATGTTATCTTGGTTGATTTTAGTTTTGGTTTTGGTTTTATGGCTATCATACTAGTTTTGGTTTTCATGCAAGGTGACATCGTTGTTTAACATGCAAGTTTGTGTTTTTGTTTATACATGCTGGTGAGTAAGTATAGTAACATACTGGAAATTAAAGTATGGGAAACTAAAAATGCAGGTGAAATAAATTACAATAAAAGCATACCTGGATGGTCTTCTCGTCATTTTCAACTAAAACTCAAAATGCATGTAATAGTATTTATATATTAAAAGCGTTTTATGTAAAGTGGGAAAATAAGGTTATGGTGATCTACCAAATCCTAAATCATATCTTAGTGAGCTCTTATTAATTTGATTATGGATGATTTTATTAAGCAAATCATACTAAGTTTAGTAGACCTCCGAGGTATCTAAAATCTCAGGAGAAAGAGCAGATCCATGCTTCCCTCTCACCACCTGGTGAAAAGTCTCGAGCTCATTTAAACTTAATATGTTGCTTAATAATTCATCCTGTGAATACCTCCAATGCTCAGTGAACATTAAATTTTCAATTATCCCTAAGAGTAAGGTGATTATCATTTGTCATTTAATTTGAGAATTATGTAGGTGAAGACCCTTAAAAGAGCAAGTTAATGTTATTAAGACACTTAGCCAATTTTAGTTTTAACTTGGGCTTGTAGTGTTTTAAAGGTGTTCAATTTATAGTTATATTCACTTTTCTAATCCTCATTTAAGCAATTTTGATTTAGCCTAGGTCGCTACTAAGCCTTTAAGACCTTGGTGGAAATGTATTAGTAATTTTTTTAAGAAATTGAATTTTAGGTGATAATAATTTATTATCAAAACATTTGAATGTCATTTGAACACCAAATAGGGGTATTAAATTAGTGAGTTATTAACATCCAAAATCATACCCCTAAGTCTAGGATCATTTAATTTAATAGTCTTCAAAATTTTAATAATTTAAGAAATTGCAAATTTATCCTTTAATTAAGAATAATGAGATTGATTTCTACCAATTAATTTCTTTTATTTTAATCATTTCAACGTGTTAATTAAGATCAAAGATTTCCCATTTTCCCTTCTTGAATTAAGCCTAAATATTAATTAAGACTAAATTTCCAAAATTATACCTTTGCCGCTGAGGTTCTATCACTTCATAATTCATTAAATTTAGTTAAAATGACTTTGGAATTTTTATCATACCTCAATAATGGGTTAATTAAGACATCAAAGAGAAAAATTTGATTTTTCAAAATTTAATTTAATTTAAATAATTATTTACATGCAAAAATAGGAATTTTAAAAAAAAATTCAATAAATTGAGTAAGAAAAAGGCTAATCACTTAAATTTTTTACTGAAGGTAGATTAGAACATAGAACCACTTGGACCAAATTTCATGATTTTTTGAATTTTAGTTTAATTATTAGAATTATTTTAATTTGTGGAGTATTAATTAATTAAAAAATATTTTAAAAGTGGAAAATTAAGTTTTATATTTTTCTTAAATCTCTCCAAGGTCAAGGAATCTAGAGAAACAAATTTTACATTTTTCTAATTTTTCTTTGAATTATTAAAATTATTTTAGAGAGAAAGTAAGGAAAATCCATTTTTAGCCCTTAAAAATTATTTTTGAGCTTTAAAATTCTATATCTTCACTTAGAAAATTAGGAAAAATATTCCAATTGCTTCTAAGGGCTTATGAAACAATTTAGAATGTTTCCATGAATTTTATTAATTTTGTGTTTTTTATTAATTTTTCATTATTTACATATTTAAAATATGCTTACAAATTAAATTTTTACTTTAATTATAATTTTATTTTTAGAAAATTCCTTTGATCACAGAGAACTCCCAAAAACTAATTTTATAATTTTTTGAGTTATATTTTAGCTATTATGATTATTTTAAGTGTTAAAAGAGGCCTTTAACTTAGAAAATGAAATTAGGTTACCAAATAAACTCCAAATGTTTTGAAATATTTATGGGGAGTCCTCTGAACTTTAAATTATAGTGGAGAATCAAAATCAAGTCATTTAGATGTTTATTTTTTCCAAATTAATTTCCTTTGTATTTTAGGGCTTCATGAAAATTATGTGTGTTCTTAATGATTTAGCTCATAACAAATTTTCCTAGGGTTCTCTGGTCACAGTGAACCTACAAAATTTTTCTTGGATTTTCTTCCGACTTAGCGCTAACTGGTCTTGCGCTTTATGTACCGAAATGCTGTCCGGTTTCATCTCACCTGTCCATTTGATACATGCGCCATCCAACAGTCGTGAGCCTTTGTCCTCATCTAGTTCATCCTGAGAGTCGTCCACCTTCTAGGCTTAAGAACTCGAGCAACACTTAATCAAATTGACTCGGGTTTTTTTTAAAAGTATCATATAGCCTAGAAAAAGCTATCTATATGGCTAACATAACATGAAATTGGATCTATGCAATTGTAGAATCAAAACAAGCTCAATATAGTGAGGAGGTTTATACCTTTTCTCTGAGAAGGCAAGCTTCAATCAAAGGTGCTCAGCACATTTGTGGAGGTCGAAGTAGGCTAGAGATTGAACCTCTTACTGTGTTGAAATGTCTAGACCTAAATTTGATCAAGACCAAATTTGGGTGTTAATCAATGTGAGGGCCTATTTCTGGAAAGGATTTGAGCTCTAAAATTGAACTCCAGCAAGGGAAATTAGGGCAGGGAAGTGGTTAGTTTGCACTCAAGAGGTCTCAAGAAGGTTGTGGGAGCAATTGGGCAGGGTCTCCTTGAGAAAATTTTAGCACCCAAACGTTGGCCGTGAAGAGGCCATTTTATAGCCATGGTCAGAGAGGGGAGCTCAGGGTCTGGCTTTGGGTGCAAAGCTTGCTGAGGTGGTGAGCTAAGCGACACAATTTGCCAATGGGAGTGGGTCAACTCAGAAGGGTCAATTAGGTGAGGATTTAAGTATGGTGGCTCTCAGTTTTGAGGTGCTCCGGTGACTAGGCCAGCTGACAATGGCAGAGGAGGTCCTTAGGGTGGCTCAGGAACCTCAGAGGACTCCCCAAAAAAATTATATTGGGCTGGTGATAGGTTTTGGCAAATATATCTTTGTCTTAAGCTATTTAGGAAAAAAATTCCTTGATTTAGGGGACCTTTGGTCCATGTCTCATCTTGGGTGGGTTAAGTGGGTCTAGCTTGGTTATTAGGACCCAAAAATTGGCTATAGAAGTCTTGCCTTGGTCAATTTGACATGGCTAGGTCAATTTTGGTGCATGAGTTCAATGTGGGTCTAAATGGACAAAGGTTGGGTTTAGGTTACCCTAGCTATGAGTTTGAGCCCAATTAATTGATCAACATTGTCTAGATGATTGTAATGAAGATTTTTGGTGAAGGTTTAAAATGATTTTGTGTTCAATTGGGGGTTCAATTTGAAGGACTTTGGGATTTTGGTTAATTTGGGCATGTTGGGCTAGACTTGAGTCTAAGTTGGGCTAAATCAAAATTGATTGTTGAAAATGGTCTATAGGAACATCATGAAGAGTTTTCAACGTAAATTAGGTGTCAATTTTGCGGTTAGGGCAATCAATTTGGTGGAATTTGGAGATATGGCCAATTTGGGGGCAAATTTGGGGATTTTGAGCTTGGGTTAAAATTAAAATGCAATTGAGGCTTCACCAAGTCCAATTGAAGGTTAAATTTGATTTTTAGGATTGTTATGAAGAGTTTTCAACATAAATTGTGGCAAATTGAGTAGGCTATGATTCAATTTGGTGGGATTAAGTCAAGGGCCAAAATTTGGGGCTTGACTTGGATTAAAATTGGCTGAAAGCATAGGCCAATTAAGCCTAGATTTGGTTTAAGTTGGTCATATAGAAGGTAAATTTGAGTTTAGGAATGAAATTGGACCAAATTGATGGACATTTAGGGTAAATTTGGGGACGTTGGGCCTTTAAAGGTAATTTGGGAGTTTTGGTCAAACTTGTCAAATTGGTCAAATTGGGTTCAATTGGAGAGTCCAAGTTGGTTTTAGAAACGTTTGATGTAATTTTTTAGGTTTTTGGAAAGTTTGGGGTGCCAAGGGTATTTTTGTAATTTTGGAAATTTTGGGGGTATTTTGTTAAATTTGACATTTTTTGATGGTTTTAGGCAATTTGGGTATCTTCAAATGGTTTGAAATGATTTTTGAAAAATTTTGGATATTTTGAGTGAAATTGACGATTTTGACAAAATTTAGGATTTCAAGGGTACTTAGGTAATTTTGGTATATTTGAGGGCAAAAGGCCAAGTTGGACATTTTGGCATAATTGGGGTACCAACCACCCTACATAAGCTATGGATCAATGAAATCCTCATTTGGGTCCTCCATGTACTGGTCTTAGCTAAACCCTCGCCAAGGGCTAGTGGGTTTAGGGGGCCATCTACATGAGTCTCCCAAAAGATCAATGGATCAAAGTCAAGAAATTTAGGTTTAGGGTTGTGAGTGATTGTGGGTGAGAGTGAGTGTAGGTGAGTGAACTAGCTCCAGACCAACACCCAGGGTCAACCCTAAGGTCAAGCAGCCTTAGGGGAACTCTCTTTGAGCTTCCTCATAGTGACTCCACCTACAAAGTGCTAGAGGTTAAGACCAACATGTGGAACTTCAAGTTGAGCAAAGAAGAGGGTAGAATTTCTAATGGTGAGGGTTCCTTTTCTAGCTCTCTAGGAATATTCAACAGGAAAGTCCTATAGCTAGACCCTAAGCTACTAAAGAGGAAAAAATAAACCTCAACAAAAAGAGAGGTCAACAGTGTCCTATGCAGAGTGATTTCAGACAATGAGTTAGCCTTCAAGAGCACAAAGATTAACTATTTTCATCAAGCGAGATGGCATGGATTAGATATACTCTACGATTTACTTTCCTTGAGCAAACGGCTTGGTGGAGGCATTCAATAAGACGCTCATGTAAATTTTGAAGAAAACATTGGACGAGAACAATAGAGGATGACATGAGAAACTGTTAGAGGCCTTGTGAGTTTACAGAAAAACATTCATAACTCCGACTCAGTGTACCTCATATGAGCTAGTGTACAGATTCGAGGTCGTATTCCCATTAAAGGTCTAGATCCCATCTCTCAGAGTTGCCTTCGCCAATCAAATTATAGCAGAAGATAATGCAAAGCTCAGACTTGCAGAATTAGAGATTCTCGAAGAGAAACAATGTGAAACACAATAGAATCTGAAGTTGGTGATGGTACAGGCTCATGACAAGTTGGTCCGCCCGTAGGCATTCAAAGTTGGTGATCTTGTACTCATTCTCAGAAGGCCTATCCTTGCACAGCGCATGATAGGTGGTAAGTTTGAACCAACTTGGGACCATTTGTCGCGGAGAAGGTCTATTCTAGAGGATCTTACCAAATATTAGACTTTCGAGGTGAAAGAACGATATTGCCGATCAACGGACGATACCTGAAGAAATATTGTACGATTTGATCTAACCTAAAGTGAATTTTCTATTTTAGAGTGTTTACTCATTCTGAGGATGTTTATTTGGCTAGCGTTTGTGACTGGATCTGAAATTTTTGTAACAAAATTAACCTTAATAAAATAAAATTTTAATTTTTCATGTTTGAATCTCTTTTACTTTGAATTTTAAAGCTTAGCTAAATTATGATAAATAACATGCTTATGCACCTGTATGAATTTAAAATCAGTTTAATAATGATCTACTATTGTTCTTGTTTATTTTGAATTTCAGCGCGCTGATATTTTCCTGTCTTCTGCAGGAAAATGTCAGGTTAGAAGCTGATTTTTACTTTTAAAGATGGCTTAAATCTCGCACTGGATGAAGAAAAGGTAGCCCAGAGCGGCATCACAATTTTTGACTTAGAATACGTTCAAGTCAATGTAGACTATGAGAATCACCTTATGGGCATTGTCAGCAGCGTGACTTCTCAGAATTAGTGTCAGGAAAGTCTCCTCACTAAAGAGGAAGAAAGCAGATAAGAAACAGTACCTGATGGAGGGAGCTATCCTCTTGCAGCCAATGATCACCATGCCGAAATGAGACTTGTTCAGTGCTTCTGCAGAAAGAGTACTTGGTGCGCCACTAAAAAGAACGCGTTGCCAAAATGTCAATCTTTGCAAACAGAGAGCCCTACTACATCTAGAGAAAAGACGAATAAAGTAAGCAGAGGCAACACTCATTTTGATTTTTGAAGAAGAAATCAACAATCTAGGTTTAAGAGAAACTTCCACCAGACCACCGAGCATAAAGGATGAGCCAGAGTTTGTTGTGGAGTCTACACTAGTAGAGGTCCCTGATGAGCTCTGCACAGGGTACCTGATGTACAATGCAGAAATCTTGAGGAGGACACCATCAACGGGAGCCTTCACAGAATGCCCATTGTGTAACATCCTCCACCTGGAGAGGTATAGGACACTTGAAGAATATACAATTGTCAGCATGAAGTTCAAAAATGTAGACCACTTAAAGTTTGAGCCATACATACCACAGTTTAAAGAGCCGCCACCTTCATGGATTCCTCCAAACGATGAGACAAAAGAGTGACCCTCACATTCGCAGAGGATTTTTACAATAGAGTTAGAAAGGATGAGTAGGGTCTGGAAGTAAGAATTTGAATATTATGAGAAAAATTAAGGAAAAATAGTTAATATTCTAGAAGGATTGAAACTACACACTAGGGTATTCTTAGAAGGCGACGAAAGAAATATTTTGGATATAGAGGCCGTGCTGGATTACTGAAGAAGAGGACATATGCTAAGTCACGGAAGTGGATGCAGATTAAAGGCAAAATTACTATCTAGTATGGATGATGCTATAATTTTATTAAGGTCATGCTAGGGAACCCCCAGACATCTTGAAATATGATGAGATGGATCATCTGTCATTCGCAATAGAGAGAATGATTAAAAGAATGGTAAGATGGAGCATAATACTGAAGGATTGCATCTTGAGCAACTGCATCATCAACATCTACGAGGAAGGGGACTTAATTCCTCCTTACATAGATCATCATGATTTTATCAGACCTTTCTATACAGTATCTTTAATGAGCAAAAGGAACATCTTATTTGGAAGAGAAATTGATATTGCTGGACCCATAGAGTTTAGAAGATCAGACAAGATTCTGATGTCGGTGGGTTCAATTCTAATTTTAAAAGGAAATAGAGCTGACTTGGAGAAGCATTGCATCCCAGGAGTGCAGCATTGCAGGGTTTCTGTCACATTAAGAAGAATGGATGACAACAAAGTACCACATGGGTTCTGACTAGATCCAGAGTTGGAAGAATTGCATCCGTATGAGCTGTGAAATAGTTGTACCTCTAAGTACTCGCAAAGGAACTCTTGTCCTAAAGTGTGACTTAGAAGGTTAGCTTGATCATGAGCTTTCTCAGGGGACATATATTAGTTACTTTTTGTACTCCATTGGAGTAGAGCAAATATATGATATTTTAGATGTACTCAACATGTTGCTTTTTGACATTTCATCATACATTTAGTTGTACTACATGTTTGAAGAAAATTTTAACAAAGTTTCTTTCAGATTTCAACATATTTGTCAAATTTCCTTTTTATGCGATTGATGAAAAGTCGCATGACCATACTTTGGTGCTAAATTATAATGAACAAAGAACGATACATTAAAAGTCTAACAACAAAAATAAAATTTAAAATTTAAAATTGAAAGATTAATTAATGAAAATCAAAATTTAAAAGACATCCTGATAAAAAATTAGAAATAAATGATAAAATTGGTAAACTAATTCACCTTGAAATTCAGAGTTCCATACTCTACACTTTTTCAGCACAAATTCCTCTATCTGTACAAGTTCTTCACAATTCTTGTGAAGTTTTTCACTTTTCTCAAGTCCCATTAATCTTTTCACAAGCTCAACTTCACAATTTTCCACACTCTTCTCAAAAGTTCTTTACACTTATAGTGCACTTGAGCTCATTACCTAAATTTCAATTATCATCTTAGTGTTAATATTTAAATTCTTATTCCCATGACATTTCTAGGTAGGTGTACAAATTTTTATTCTATCCATATATTTTATGCATTCCATTCCTGTTTTCAACATTCATAAAATTTCTGGGTCATTGCATGGATTCCGATTTCATCTACATATTTTCCACATCCTATCTGAAAATTTTTTTGCACTCATGAATTTTTTGGGGTCAGTACATAAATTATGATTCCTATCTTTTAAAGTAGGTTTGAGGTCCCCTTAAATGGAACAAGACATCATCATCTCAATTCTCAAGATAGGTGTGGCCCCACTTCAATGGAGCAAGGCTTTTGATTCTCATTCTGAGGTTGGTACCTAAATTCCAGCTCTCATCTTGGGGCCAGTACCTAAATTCTAATTCCCATCTTTTGAGTTAGGTGTGAGGCCCCCTTAAATTGAGCAAGGCATTCTATTCTCAATTCTCAAGATCGGTGTGAAACCCCTTCAATAGAACAAGGCTTCCAATTCTCATTTTGAAACTGGTACATGATATGCCTAAAAATGGCTAATTTTTCACATAAATTTAATGCTTAATTTTAGTGATGTTGCATTTTAAATGAAGTTATTTTGCATGTTTTTGACTTCAGGTACAAGAAGTGGACTTTTAGAGAAAAGGAAGCAAAAATGGTGCAATTTGGAGTAAAAGTGAGCAAGAAATAAAATTCTAACCTGACACATTTTGATAGGTCTGTCTATACTTGATGGCGCCCGGGAGGGTGTGATGAAATCATGATGATGGATGGATGATGGAGGTTCGGTCCGCCGCCATTTCTCATCATGTTGGATGTGTGTCTTTTGATTGAAAGGACTCGCCACTCAGTTTATCTATTTTTATTTCTTTAATCTACGGTTAACTTATTCTCTTGAATCATATCAAGGATCCCAAGATTTCAAGAATCTAGGAGAAGGAAGGAAAGGGCTAAAAATAGAAAACATGAGAAAATGAAATATCAAAAGTATTTTTCATTTTGATGATTATTATAGACAAATGATTTCTCATATAAGGAAAACCACATGAAAAATAAACAACTAGAGATTTTAGGTGTATCTCCTATTCCGAGTTCTTAATTATCCTATAGGAGCAAGCTATTATAGTTAATTACATCTTACACAATTAAAACTGTCTAAGAAAACTCTTGATTCTTGTTAACACTCGTTCTTTTAAGAAATTTCAAGGTCAAGGTAAGAAACATCAAATATTTTATTCCTACGGTAATATATTTCTGAGAATCTGATTCTACCTTAAAGGTTTTGTTTTGTTTTGTTTATTTTTGTCAAGTCATGTCATTTTGTTTTGTTTGTTGTTATAATGTCAAGTCATTTTGTTATGTTTTGGTTTTGTTGTCTTGAGATTCCTCTTCTGAATGTCATCCTGCAAAATAGAGTTAGCACACCCTATCAGATGCAAGGGAAATCTAAAGCAAAATTTTTGTTTATATTTCTCCAATAAATCTGCAAAACAGAACACGATTAACACAAAATCATGTTTTCAAGTTGAGTTGAAACTAAGGAGCTTGAGTTGACTTAGGTTCAACTTGGGTTGAACCTAAGGGTTTGTGTTAAGTTAGGTTCAAGTTGGTTTGAACCTAGAGGTTTGAGTTAAGTTAGGTTCAAGTTGGGTTGAGCCTAATGGTTTTTTTTGTTAAGTTAGGTTCAAGTTGGGTTGAACTTAAGAGTTTTGTATTGAGCTTGGTTCAAGATAGTTTGAACCTAAGGAGTTTGAGTAGACTTAGGTTCAATTTGAGTTGAACCTAAGGAGTTTGAACTGACATAGGTTCAAGTTAGGTTGAATCTAAGGGTTTGTGCTAAGTTAGGTTCAAGTTGGTTCTAAACATAAAGGTTTGAGTTAAGTTAGGTTCAAGTTGGGTTGAACCTAAGGGTTTTGTGTTAACTTATGTTCAAGTTGGGCTAAACCTAAGAGTTTTGTATTGAGTAATGTTTAAGTTAGGTTGAACCTAAGGAGTTTGAGTGGACTTAGGTTCAAGTTGGGTTGAACCTAAGGGTATGTGTTATGTTAGGTTCAAGTTCGTTTTGAACCTAAATGTTTGAGTTGAGTTAGGTTCAAGTTGGGTTGAACCTAATGGTTTGATTAAAATTAAGTCTAATGTAGTTAAAACTTATGGTGGGTTTAATTAAATCTAACTTAATTTAGATATAATTAGGTTTGAAGCTTGTCGGCGCTATTTTTAGTTGGAGGGAGTTGCCCGTAAGAAGCTGTCGGTCACCGGAATTGAAATCTCGTCGCCCGCTTCAGAATGACATTTTAATTTACATATATATTTAGTTTTAGAAAAATATGAGATCAAACTGACCAAATATGTTTCATAGTTTAAATGAAAGAGTGATGTACCTCAAATATTTTATCTATCCCGAAGGATAAACACAAGACTTGAGGATGAGGCTCGATCCAATAAACTAAGGCGTATATGACAATTGTTTGGTCTACAAAACCTTTGTATTTACTGACAAGTTCCCTTATTTAATATAAAGAATTAAATAGGGTTTATTAAGCTAGGGCATGCTTCCTATAAGGGCAAGCCCCTATAGTTAATTACATCTAAAATGACCAAAGTCACCTGAGAAGACTCTCGATAAAAATCAGGAAATATTATCTTTAAAGATTTCCAAAGGGTAGGACATTTCAATGATATCAGACGTAGAGGTGTGAAAAGGGAAGGTTCAAATTTGGAACATTTTGTTGTAGAGTCCAAAGGAGGAAGAACTAGGGGATGTCATGGGTTCTCAAATTTGGAACATTTTATTGTAGAATCCAAAGAAAGAAGAACTAGGGGATGTCATGGATCTAGCAAATTTGGAACATTTTATTGTAGAATCCAAAGGAGGAAGAACTAAGGGATGTCATGGATCCAGAGGAGAACCCCATTTTGTTGTAGAATCCAAAGGAGGAAGAACTAGGGGATGTCATGGATCCAGAGGAGAACCCCAATGACTTCCTAAGCTATCCTAATGTTTGGCTTCAGTTTTGAGGAGAAAACCTGAAGTGTTTCATCCTGCCAATCTTTCTAGTTAGGGCTTACGTTAGTGTGAAACGATCACACAAATAGCTTGGAAGATGTGAGGATTTAGGTTGTGATGGATGAAAACCTCAGAATCCTAAGATGAGTTAAGGCTTATATTGTATAACAAAGTTGTATAAAAGCCTAAATTATAAGGTGAGGATTTACGTTGCATAAGCAAGAAATTTCAGGGCTATGCAAAGGCCTAAAGATAAGGTGAGGATTTACGTTGCATAAGCAAGCAACCTCCAATCTATGGCTTTGTTGTTTAAGTCTAAGGAAGGAAGATTGGTTTAGCTGGGGAAGACATGTTTTCTTGTTGAAGATGGACGTGCTGGCCACCGTGCTAGCTCCAAGCTCCTTGCCACGATGAGTTTGAGTTCTCTAGTGTGTCAAGTTATAATGTTAAATCAGGTGGCTCTATGGTTGAAGTTCTTTAAATTTTATAAGGGCATATTAAAGTTGATTAGAGCGACATCGGTTAGGATCCTATGATTCTCTGGTTCCGGCACCACTATTTTCTATTGGATTCACTTAGTCCAAATGAACTTACTAAAATCAACTTAATGAATTCCATAATTTTATTTAGAATCCGAGGGATTCCCGATCATCCGATAGAGACGTCTTAATTTAGTTGCAATTTTAGTTTTGTGTGATGTTTGTGTTAAAATTTTGAGTTGTTTTATATTTTAAATGTTGTGGCGGTGAATTTTATCTTGGTTGATTTTAATTTTGATTTTGGTTTTAGTTTTCCATGAAAATTTGTATAAGCACAAAAGTATAACATAAAAGTACAAGAAAGACAACACTGAAAACTGTAAAAGTGTACTTGACGAGTCTTCTTGTTCCACCAACGCTGAAAACTGTAAAAGCGCGCCTGGCGAGTCTTCTCGTTCCACCACCTGAAACTTAAAAGGCATGTTAAGGTAATTTATATGAGAGGCAGAAATAAGATTTTTTAACCCTATGTCAAATCTTGGTGGGTCCTTAAGAGTTTAATTAAAGATGATTTTGCCAAGCAAAATATATTAAGTTTAGTAGATCTCCAAGGTATCCAATAGATCTAGAGAAAGAAGCAGGTTTGTGCTACTCTCTCGCTGCCTAGTGGAAAATTTCGAGTTCTTTTAAACTTATTATGTTGCTTGATAATTCATCCTGTAAATACCCTTAATGCTCAATGAACACTGATGTCTCAATTATCTCTAAGAATATGGTAATTATCACTTGTGATTCAATTTAAGAATTATGTGGGTGAAGATCCTTAAAGAGGCAAGTTAGTGTTATTGGAACACTTAGCCAAATTTTGATCTTTAATTGGGCTTGTAGTGTTTGAAAGATGTTTTAATTTTAAATGATATTTACTTTTCTAATCCTCATTTAAATGAAACTTGATTTAGCCTAAGTCACTACTAAGCCCTTAAGACCTAGGTGAGTGTCTTAATTAGCTTTGAAAAGATCAAGCTCTAGGTGATCATGATTCATGATTTGAATTTTATTTGAACATCAAAATAGGGGTATTAAATTGATTAATTATTGAGTTCAAAAGTCATACCCCTAAGTCCTAGATTCATTTTATTTTAATAAACTTTCAAATTTTAATAATTTAGAAATTTATTAACTTATCTTTTTCAATTAAGAAAGTGAGATCGGTTTCTACCAATTAACCCCTTGTATTCTAAACATCAAATAAATTGATTAAGATCAGAGGTTACCCATTTTCCTCCAACCCCTTTGGGTTTCAAACATCAAATAAATTGATTAAGATTAGAGGTTACCCATTTTCCCTCCTTGTGAATTAAGCCTAAATGTTAATTAAGGCTAAATTTCCAAAATTACACATTTGCCCATAAGGCTCTATCACATCATAATTTATCAAATTTAATCCAAATGACTTTGGAATTTTTATCCTACCTCATTCATGGGTCATTTAAGACATCAGAGGAGAAAATGTATGAAATTTTTATCCTACCTCATTCATGGGTCAATTAAGACATCAGAGGAGAAAATGTGATTTCTCAAATTTTTCAAAATTTAATTTAATTTATATAATTATTTTCAAGCAAAAATAGGATTTTTCAAAGAAATTTCCTAACTTGACCAAGATGCATCCTAATCTCTTGAAATGTTTACTGGAAAAATCTCCGTGAGGTTAGAGAACCGAGGAAAGCAAATTTTATCTTTTTTTGATTTTTCTTTGATTTATTGGAATTATTTTAGTGGAAATCCATTTTTTAGCTTTTAAAAATTATTTTAAGCTTCAAAATACCATATATTTATTTAGAGAATCAAGAAAAATATCTCAATTGTTTCTAACTACTTAGAAAATAATTTAGAACATTTCTATGAATTTTATTATTTTTGTGATTTTTATGAATTTTTAATTATTTTAAATAATTAAAAATAGGCTAAAAATGAAATTTTTTTTAAATACAATTTTATTTTTATAAAATACCCCTGATCATAGAGAACTCAAAAAATAAGTTTTTATAAATTTTTTAGTTATATTTTGATTTTTAAAAAATCATTTAAGTGCCAAAAAAGATATTTGACTTGAAAAATCAACTTAGACCATCAAATGTACTCAAAATGCTTTTAAATTTTTTTGTAGAGTTCTCTGGATCATATAAAATAGTAGAGATAAAAAATCAAGTCATTTTGTTGTTTATATTTTCCAAAATTATCTATCTTATTGATTTAGTGTTTGTAAAAATTAGTTGCATTTTAAATGACTTAACTCATGAAAAATTTTCATAAAGGTTCCCTAGTCATAGTAAACCTTACAAAATTTTCTTGGATTTTTCTAAGCAACATGCTAATTATTATGATAAAATTAAGCAAATAATGTGCATAAACTTGAAAAATATGGATCTCTGTCTAGAGGTCTTCTCTAACTTTGGTAAAAACAGAGAATGTTCCTCTTGACAGAGGCTACAACTTGCCAAAAATTTAAGCTATGGTGATAAGTCTACATGCATGGAGAGTTAAAATACTCCTAACACTTATTAATTTTTTAAAAATAAAATATTCATCAAATTGACATAAATTTTGATTCACATTGTTCTCCCCTGTTTACTAAGCAAGAGGGTATTTTAATTTATTTTATTGATTTTTCTACACAAAGTTATGTATTTTTGAAGTTTTGGGGATTAAATAAATAAGAAAAAACCCTTATTTTTCTATTTATCCATGTCAACCTCGTAAAAATCAAACAAGCCTTGTGTCGCTGCCTGATTGGCGCCGCTAGCCAGCTCATTCCCGCTCCTATCGGACCACGCTTCGTCCGACGCAATCTAGGCCACCCGATCGATACACGCTCCGACGGTCATGGGTCATCGTCCCAAATGAACTGGACCTAAAAACCGTCGATTTTAAAATGCTAATATCTCACTCGATTCTCAACAAAATTGAGTGAATTTTTTTTTAAATGCTTTTATTGGCTAGTGGGACACATCCATATGGTTGATAAACCCTTAATATGATTGTATATTCATGAATAATTAAAAGAAGCTCAATTTAGGGTTAACTTTGAATACCTTGGTCCAAGGGGTAGCCTCAATTGGAAGCTTGTAGAAGCTTTGTGTGGGTCCCAGGAGCCTAGGGATGGATCCTTTAGTCGTGGTAAAATGCGTAGACCCAAATTCGACCAAGGTCGATTTGGTGGTTTGCTCGAAGTTCACCTTAGGGTGGTCAGATGATGGGGCTTTTTTGGGGGATCTTCTTCTTATGATGTTGGGATGGTGTGGGTGCAATTAATTTGAATTTGGAGGAGGCTTGGAGGATGTCCTATTTCGGCCTTGAGATTGAGCTTTAAAATTGAACTCGAGCAATGGCTTTGAGTGGCTAGGGAAGGTTTGGTTAACCTCAAGAGGTCTCCAGGAAGCTTTTGAAGAAGTTTTACAGAGTTTCCCTAAGGAATTTCAAGCTCTCTTTTTTTCCATGGAGGGGGAGTTTAAATAAAATGACCTAGGGTGGCTGCCAGGGCCAATTGAGGGGTGCATTTGGTTGCTTATGTGGAGGGAAGAGAAGCTCCAATGAGCAGCTGGGCTGATTTTGCTTTTGGTTTTGAATTGGGTGAAAATCCCTTGTCTTAGCCATGGTTTTGACCATTTTCCAGCCACCAAGGTGGCTGGCCAGCTAGGCATTTGTCACCTCTTGGCTCAGGGAAGTCAGGGGTGGCTAATGATGATAATCTCTCAAGGGTAAGTGATGATGTTGGAGATATTTCAAGTTATGTCCAAAAATGGGTAAAAGCCCTTAATTTGGGGATCCATTAGCCCATATCTTGTCATGGTGGTTATAGGAGGTTTTAGACTAGTCCTTAGTAAGGTTTTGGTGGCTGTGAAATCATTACTTTGGTGGCTTAGACATGGTTAAGTCAATTTTTAGTGAAAGGGTTCAAGTGAGTGCAAATTACCAAAAATTGGGTATGTTGACATTTTTGAAGCATTTTTGAAATTTGATCAATTTGGGCATGTTGACATGGGTCTAGTTTGAGCTAGCCTTGGGCTAAGTCCAAATTGAATTGTTCACCTGATCAAGGGAGATGTTGTGAAGATTTTTCATGAAGGGATAGAGTAAAAATTTTGGGGCTAAGGCCATCAATTTGGTGAGATTTTGAGACATGGCCAATTTTGGGCAAATTTGGGGCTTTTGGACCTAGGTTGAAATCAAATGAAATTTAGGTCTCAACAAGGCCAATTGAAGGTTAATTTTGATGTATGAGGATGTTATGAAGATTTTTTAACACAAATTGTGGCCAATTGAGTGGGCTAGGAGTTTAATTTGGTGAAACCAAGTCATGGGGCCAAAATTTCAGGTTTTAATCTAAATCAAAATTGCGTTCAAATCCTTGACCAATTGAGTTATTATTTGGTCTAGATTGGTCATATCAAGAGTTAATTTGAGTTTATAATTGAAATTAGGGTAAATTAAGACCAATTGGCTAGACATTTGGAGTAATTTGGGGAAAATACGGGCATTTAAAGGGCAATTTGGGGGGTTTTGGTCAAAGATGGTCAAATTTGCCAAATTGGGTCATGTGTTAGTTGACAAAAATGTAATTGGGAATATTTGGGAGGTTTTGGGAATTTTTGGGATTTTTTGGAATTTTTAGAATTTTGGGCTAAGGAGGGGCACTTTCGGTAATTTGGCCAATTTGGGGATTTTGGGTAGTTTGGGTGTTTTCAAGGTGTTTGAAATGATTTTTGAATCAAGTTGGGAATTTTGGCTAGATTTGGAGATTTTGGCCAAATTTGGGGTCTCAAGGGTATCTAAGTAATTTGGGGGAATTTAGGGGCAAAATGGGTTGGCTATCTTGGTAGAGTTTGGCCAACCACCATCAATAAGCCATGGACCAATGGAAACCCCATTTTGGGTCCTCTATGTAGTGCTAATGGGTTCAGGGAACCACCTACAAGAGTCTCCCAAAAGTATCAAGGGACCAAAGCTTAGAAGTTCTAGGTTTAGGGTAGTGAGTGATTGCGAGTGCAAGTGATTGCAAGTGAGTGCCTTAGCCCTAGACCAACACCCAGGGAAAACCCTAAGTTCCAACAATCCTAAGGGTGACTCATCTTGAGTTTCCCCATAGTGACCCCACCTACTAAGTGCTAGAGGTTAGGACCAATATGTGGAACTCCAAGTTTAGTAGAGAAGAGTATATAATTTCTTGTGGTGAGGGTTCCATGTCTAGTTTTCTAAGAATAGTCATTAGGAAAGTCGTATGGATAGGCCTTAGGCTACTAAAGAAGAAAAAACTAAACCTCAACCAAAAGTGAGGTCAACAAAGCTTAATTAAACCTAACATGGGTAAGGTTTAATTAATTTTATTAGGTCTAATTAGACCTAATAATGTTTTAGGTTAATTAAGCCTAATTTGAGTAAGGCTTAATGTAGTTAATTAGATCTAATTGAGGTTTAGGTTTGATTAGACCTAATGTAAGTGGGGCTTAATGCAATTAATTAGATCTAATGAGGGTTAGATCTAATTGAGGTTTATAGTGCTAAACCTAATTTAATTAAGGTCTAATAGAGTTTAATTAATTCTAACTATTGTTTAAACTTAATTAGGATTTATGGTGTTAAACCTAATATGATTAAGGTCTAACATAGTTTAATTGAGTCTAGCTATGATTTAGACTTAATTAGGGTTTATTGAGTTAAACCTAAAGTTATTAAGGTCTAACAAAGTTTATTTAACTCTAACTGTGGTTTTAAACTTAATTAGGGTTTGTTGAGTTAAACCTAATAAGATCAAGGTTTAACTAGGTTTAATTATGTCTAACTATGGTTTTTACTTAATTAGAGTTTGTTGAGTTAAACCTAATGTGATTAAGGTTTAACTAGGTTTAATTAAGATTACTTATGATTTAGACTTAATTAGAGTTTATTTAGTAAAACCTAATGTGATTAAGGTTTAACTAGGTTTAATTAAGTCTAACTTAATTATGGTTTGTTGAGTTAAACCTTTTTAGATTAAGGTTTAACTAGGTTGAATTAAGTTTAACTATGGTTTAGACTTAATTGTTGAGTTAAACCTAATGTGATTATGGTTTAATTAAGTTTATTTAAGTCTAACTTAATTATGGTTTGTTGAGTTAAACATAATGTGATTAAGGTTTAACTAGATTTAATTAAGTCTAATTGTGGTTTAGACTTAATTACAGTTCATGATATATGGGTTAAACTTAGGTATCATGTAATGTTTAACTTTGAGTTTATGGGGTTAGACTTAATAGTTTGAGGAGATAAATGGGCCCTAGATAGGTCAGGGTTTGGACTCACCAATGATCCAAGCTAGGACTTAGATCTAAAGGCTAAGGTTTGTTCAACCTCACATGTCCTTAAAGGTTAATGTTCAAGCTTAAGGAGATTTAAGGTTTAAAATGTAATTTTGAATTTAACAATTTTGACCCTAGAGAAAAAAATGTTATTTTAAATTTCTTAGTGGTTAAAAATTGTCATTTTTGAGTTTAAAAGTGTCACTCTAAATTTTCTAACCATTTCCAATTTCTTAAATTTTTATAATTATTTTTAAGAATATTTGCAAAACTTAATAGAAATTAGAAAATGGAATCATAGGGAGTTTTCTTAGCCTTGGAAAAATCAGGGGATATTCCTAAGGGCTTAAAGGTTAATCCCAAAAACTTTCAGATTTTTTGAGATTATAAATAATTTTTAATAATTAAGGGCCCGTTTGGGGCAGCTTATTTGGGCGGTGGGCGTTTTAAAAACGCCAACAAGGAGTTTGGTTGGCGCGTTTATATCACGGTAGGAAATCGCTGAACGCATCTCCTTCGATATTCGGTGCCGCACCTCCCAGCCTGCTTTCCGCGTAGCGTTTGGGATTATTACCCTCAAGCCCTTTCAATCCCGTCCCCAAGCGTGCCGATCCCCTTCCCGCCTTCTCTCGTGATCCAGTCTCGGTCGCGGTCCAAAGCGGAGAGGAAAAGTCGTTCGAAGCTCAGCGGTCAAGCGGAGATGAAAGAAGTCTCGTTCGAAGCTCTCCCACACTCGAACCGCAGGGAGAAAAGGAACGAATCACTCCCACAGTCGAACCGCAGGGAGAAGAGGAACGAAGAGGATCTCGAACCGCAAGGAGAAGAGGAACGAAGAGGATCGAAGCTGTCCCACAGTCGAATCACAGGGAGAAGAGGAACGAAGAGGATCTCGAACCACAGGGAGAAGAGGAATAAAGGGGATCAAAGCTCTCCTTCAACCCTTCTCTTTTCAACATCTTTTCTCTCCATTGCAAGCATTTTTGGCCTCCTAGACTCACATTTTTTAACGCTTTTCATTTCTTCTTTCCTTTATACGGTGAGAAATAATTTTTTGTGTCTCTGTTCAACATCTTTTCTGTCTTTCATGATGAGGATGTACTATGGTTAGGGTTTAGGCTGCCTAAGCTAATAAATTTTCTGAGAGAGCACTTTTTGGAAATCTTTGAACTGGAAAGAAAGCGTTAGCAATTTTTACAGCATTTCTTTCCAGACATCCCACCATTTCCTCTAGTTGATGTTTGATGTGCTTGTTTCATTTCTAGTTAGCTTATCTCTTTTAGAGCCAAACTTTAGAAGGTTCAAACCTTTACATGATATTTTGTTCTTCTTGTGAAACCTCTATTCCCTTAAAAATCCATGCTGGGAAAAGGTTTCACAGCTCCTTAATCCATGCTATTACAAAAATTGTTACTTTTATGTTGCATTGTTCCTTCAAGATGATCTTTTGTTGTTTCTATTATTTTTTCTCATACAACTCAGTTGCAAACAGTTTAACAAATCAATGGGCATAATTGTCATTTATCCAACTGCAGCTCCCAGTAAGCTGTTCTGAATAAGCTGCCTCAAACAATAGACCAACTTATTATGATAATCTGCAGATTATCAGATTATCAGAATAATCTGTTTATCAGCAGATTATAAATAATCAACAGCTGTCCCAAACAGACCCTAAATTACTCCAGAAAGTAATTAATTAATGAAAAATTAAATATAATTAAATAAATTTTGATTTCATTTCCATAATTTTATCCTTATTTTTCTAAATCTACGGATATTTTTGATTTTATTTTTTGGATTTTTCAAGGTAAATATATGATTTTTTTTAAGTTTTCTGTATTTAATTAAATAAGAAAAGTCATAGTTTCCTATTTAAGTGATGCGGCGCCAGCTCATTCATAAAATTTGTTGAAATCTTACGCAATGCGGTCTGGTTGGGGGAAACTTTATATGTGGAGGACCACATGGCCCACAGTTTTAATTGTTTCGTATGTTCAATCCTACAGTCCAACTCCATCCATGCCGTCCATTTCCAATACACAAAAATGGACGACATCAGTTCATCATCCCAAAAATTGATGAACTGAGATCCGTCCACAAATATAGCTCAAGATCTCCATAAATCATCAACCAAATTAAAAAAAATTTGTTCCTAGAGGATTGTCTCCTCAAGGAGAAGACATCTATATGGATAATTTATCATGAATCAAAGGTTCACTTCACAATGTGTGAAAACCGAGCCATTTTTAGGTTTAGCTTCCATACCTTAGCCTCAATTGATGGAGCTTTGATATGATTGGTTCTAGAGCTTTGCCTTGAGTTCAACAAGCTTGTCCTTACTTTGATTTGGATTGAAATCAAGTATGTATATGAACTCAGTGAAAATGTGTCATGACTTCACCAATCAGTAGGGTAGAGACTATGGGAAGGGCCAATTTTGATTAGGATCTTCTCCTTAGAGCTCAGGGAAGCTTTTGGGATAGTCAATTTGAAGTTTTGATAGGTTTGGTGTCAAGTCCAAAATCTGTTATGGATTTGGGGAGTGAAATTGGAAGAGAGGAATGGAGGTCAGAGGCTAAAACTATGGGGGTTCAACTCCTTAGGTTGTTGGCAACAATTTTTCTCTTGGGTGTTTCAGGAATTGGGGGATATGTCTTGGTCTCTCCTTTACGGGAGCTCTCGTGCTAGCTCCTTTAGAGACATTAATGGCCATGTTTGAGCTCAAGTTCACTTGGGGAAGGAGATGGAGACTGTATCTAGTCTATGGATAAGTCTCCTGACCAGGAATAATTAGGGAGGTAGCTTCCAATGTATTATCCCCATGGGTTCTCACTTAGATTGATATTTAACCGCATATGTTTGATCCCCTTCATTGGCTAACATGGGTGGTTGATAAAGTAGCTCAAATGACGTGAATCAACCTTCACCATTAAAGCTCTATTGGTCTTTTAATGGACTTCAGGATGAGGTGACACTAAACCCTCCTCATTACTATTTTTTATGTTATGCTCATGATTGCCCTAATCATGAGAGGGGCAGGGATTATATGAGTCTTTTCTCATGGGACAATGGTAGGGGTGAGTGATGAGCTCACCACATTCATTTTTAAGGATTCATGAGGGAATGCCACCTCATTATTCCCTTCATGATTCCCTTATGATACATTTTTGTCTTGAGCTAAATGGGATGAATCATGAGTCATTCATGAGGACTAATCATGCCATGTTGTAATCCATGAGTCATGGGTATGATGGTTTTGGGTTTAAGTGTAAAAGTATGATTTTTTATGTTGCCATGGGTTTAAATCAATATTTTAAACTTAACCCTAGGTCTAGTAATCTTTAATTTTACTTTTCTTTAATTAATTAAGAGAATAATATTGATCATTTTGACCAATTTAGGGTTTGAATGACTTAGTGGGCAAAGTTGACCAATTTTGACAAGTGGGGTCAAGGCTTACCCATTGGGTCAATGGTGTCAATATTCACCTTATAGTCAATTTAATGACCATTAGGTCAAAGTTTGACCAGATTAGGATTAGTCATTGCTGGTTTGATCATTTTAGGATGCTATCATGGTTGAAACCCAAAGGCCATTTTAGGAGTTAATTTTGATTTCAGGATTTTGGGGTAGATACGTTCAAAGGAGTTAATTTTGGTAGACCCTTTGTCTTAATGATCATTATGATCATTCTTAGGTCTTTATGAATTGTTTGAGAATCTTAAGCTAGAGGGTTACTCAAAATATGTCTAGTCTATGGATATTATTTTAAGATCATCAAAAAAGTGAGGTCAATAAATGGACCCCCAATATGTGTGGAATACTGGACAAGTATGCCGCACATATTGGCGTTGACAAAAATGGTCTATATCACCCAATTGAAATTATCATCTTGTCAATAGTTTTGAAAAGAAGAATATGATTGTACCATGTTGGGTAATTTATTCTTTGATTTTCAAAGACTGT
The DNA here is from genome assembly GCA_002079205.1 of Phalaenopsis hybrid cultivar. Lineage (NCBI taxonomy): Eukaryota > Viridiplantae > Streptophyta > Magnoliopsida > Asparagales > Orchidaceae > Phalaenopsis > Phalaenopsis hybrid cultivar. The sequence goes on along the minus strand of JXCR01083996.1, from coordinate 178,066 downwards.
CGGGGGTAGAAGTGTCATGATTAATATAAAGTCATAAAAATATATTATAGGAAGGCCATAGTCCTTATTGAGAAGGTCTTATATCCTTCAATAATAGATAAGATTTCTGTCATGTTCCGTTGAAGGAGGTCTTATGTCATTTCTCATATATGTCAAATGTCAGTTCTAAAGAGAAATGTTATGCAGCTTACATCCTATTCCCAATAAAGAAGCTAAAGGACTGTCATGATTCAATGTCAGGAAGGTCTTACATTTCATAGCCAAAAAATAATAGATGGCATAATCCATTTAAGGAGGTCTTACACTGCCTTTTAAAGATGTTAAATGTTTGTATTTGTCAGTTTTAGGAAGGAATGCTATGCGACTTACAACCTATCCCAAAGAAATAACTATAGGAAAGCCATATCTCTGTGTGAGGAAGGTCTTACATCCAATTGTTAGAAGGAGAGTAGATGTCATAATCCATTTAAGGAGTTCTTATAATACTACACAGAGTTATCAAATGTTGGTTTTAAGAAGGACTACTATGCGACTTACATCCTATCTCAAAGAAAAGACTAATGGAATGTCATAATTCGTTTCATGTAGGTTTTATATCCAATAGTTAAAAAGAGATTAGATGTCATAATCCATTTAAGAAGGTCTTATACTACTACTAAGAAATGTCAAATGTCGATGTTTGTTAGTTTTGAGAAGGAATGCTATGTGAATTACATCCTATCTCAAAGAAATAACTATAGGAAAGCCATATCTCTGTGTCAGGAAAGACTTACATCTGATAGTTAGAAAGAGAGTAAATGCCATAATCAATTTAAGAAGGTCTTAAACTACTACTCAGAGATTTCAAATGTCGATTTTTGTTAGTTTTGGGAGGGAACACTATGAGACTTACATCATATCCTAAGTAAATAACTATAAGAAAGCCATATCTCCGTGTCAGGAAGGTCTTACATCTGATAATTAGAACGAGAGTAGATGTCATAATCTATTTAATGAAGTCTTATACTACTACTCAGAGATGTCAAATGCCAATTTGGAGAAGGAATTCTATGCGACTTACATCCTATCTCAAAGAAATAACAATCGAAAAGCCTTATCTCTATATCAGAAAGGTCTTACATCCAATAATTAGAAGTAGACTAGATGTCATAATCAATTTAAGAAGGTCTTATACTACTACTCACAAATTTCAAATGTCAATTTTGAGAAGGAATGCTATGCGACTTACATCCTATCCCAAAGAAATAACTATAGGAAAGCCATATCTCTGTGTCAAGAAGGTCTTACATCCAATAGTTAGAAGGAGAGTAGATGCCATAATCCATTTAAGGAGGTCTTGTAGTACTACTTATAGATGTCAAATGTCAGTGTCTGTCGATTTTGAGAAGGAATGCTATGCGACTTACATCCTATCTCAAAGAAATAACTATAGGAAAGCCATATCTCCATGTCAAGAAGGTCTTACATCCAATAGTTAGAAAGGGAGTAGATGTCATAATCCTTTTAAAGCGGTCTTATACTACTATCCAAAGATGTCAAATGTTGGTATTTGTTAGTTTTGGGAAGGAATGTTATGCAACTTACATCCTATCCCAAAAAAATGACTATAGGAAAGCCAAATCTCCATGTCAGGAAGGTCTTACATCCAATATTTAGAAAGAGATTAGATGCCACAATCCATTTGAGGTCTTATACTACTTTTTAAAGATGTCAATGTCAGTTTTGGAAGATGAATGATATGCGACTTACATCCTATTCCAAGGAAAAGACTAAAGGAATGCCATAACTCTTTGTTAGGAAGGTCTTTCATTCAATAGAAAGAGAGAAAGTAGATGTCATATTCCTTCTAAGAGGTTTTTACACTAATTTTTCAAAGATGTCAAATGTCAGGTACCTATTTAATTTGAAAGGAATATAATAGAACTGATATCCTGGCTAAGAGGAAAACAGGAAAGCTAGAGGAAAGCCATAACTCCATGTTAGGAAGGTCTTACATCCAATAATAGGAGTGAGAGTGGATACCATATACCATTAACAAAGGTTTTATGCCATCTCTCAAAGATGTCAAATGTCGAGTTCATGTTTCAATAGAAATGAATATCAGGGGATTGATATCCTAGCTAGGAGAAAAAAAGGAATGTCATAGGAAAGCCATGATTCCTTGTCAAGAAGGTCTTACATCCAATAGCAGGAGAGTATGTGTAGAAAAACACATAGAGTTGACTGAATTGTTTTAAAATTTTAATCTTTGTTGGGCTTAAGTCTCCAGAAGGAAAGTACTTTTTCCCATGTTTGTCATTTAGTTTGTGTGAAGTTTGAGAATCAATTTTATGTCATTTCAAGAAGTTGAGTTGATGTCATTTTTGTTTTGGTCATTTTTTTCCTAGTTTACGAATGGGTCATTATTTTTATATCGCATAATTATTTTTTCATATACCGCCCGTTGATTGGGGGTAAAACTCTTTCTTCTTGAAAATCAAACAATGATAGGATCCTCCCAAATATGTCTTTTCAACTACATTCACATAGCATTCCTATCCCCTTCTATGTATTTTTGCTGTTGGAGAATATTCCATAAAATTATCCCTACTGATGACATTCTAAAGCTGAAGGGACTGAGGGGTCCCTCTAAATGCTGGTTATGTAAGAAGGAAGAGGAAACT
>JXCR01083996.1:159190-175001 GCA_002079205.1 Phalaenopsis hybrid cultivar | reverse complement strand
TGGAAGCTTTACTAAAAATGGAGATGGTGTGGGAGGTATCTACAGAAACCATTTGGGTAAGTTCTTGCTGTACTTTTATACCCCAGTCCTGGCCAATGATGCCACTGAAACTGAACTCATTGCTGTGTGTTGGACAATCAACCTTGCCACCAAGGCTAACTGGAATAAAATTTGGTTGGAAGTGGATTCTGCTGTGATTATTCCCCTTTTAAATCAGGAGGACGAGACTCCCTGACACTACTCTTATTAGATAAGCAAAATTAGAGATCTCACTAGCAAGATACAAATTCAGTTCACTTTCATCTATAGGGAAGGTAACCAGCCTGCAAGTTGGTTGGCCCAACTTGGATCACACTCTAATGAGACTAAAGTTGCTGTCAACCCTCCACCTACTCTCCTTTATCTGCTGCAAGGAGATACACTAAATGTCCCTCATATCAGAATGGTCTACAACGATAAATGATTAATGTGGGGGCAGATGCATTCTCACACTTATTTCCTTCTATTGAGTCATTGTAATTTTTTTCTTTTTTTTGAGGGTGACACCTAGCTTTTTTTGGGGGATTTCCTAGGTTCATGTATTGAACCATATGTAAAGTCCCTAGCCCGCTCTCTGATGTCTGTACTAGTCCATTTTNTTGAAATCATATATATATATATATATATATATATATATAATCAAAATGTCATAGTTTTTGTCTTGGATTACTCCATCCTAGATTGTCTTTCTATTGCTGATTATTTTATATATCAGAACCTTGGGGGTAGAAAAAGATCAACTTTGGGGATTCATCACAGCAGTTCTGATAATTTATGAAAATTGTACAATGTCAACTAGTTTTAGACTCTTTTTGTAAACTGGGAGTTCATTATGTTCTATCATTTTTTGTCTTGTCATTATGGAATGTCTATCATAGATATCGTGGAATGTTTTTCATAAATATCATAGAATGTTTTTCATAGATATCATGGACTGTCTGTCTTAGATATCTTAGAATGTATGTCATAGATATTATGGAATGTCTATCTTAAATATCAAGAAATGTCTATCTGTAATATATATTATGCAATGTTTTTTTTATCAAAGATATTATGAAATTTCTGCCATAAATATTGTCGAATTTTTGTCTGTTATAGATATTACGAAATGTCTATCATAAATGTCATTGAATGTCAGTCATAGATGTCATGGAATGTCTGTCGTGGATGTGATAAAATGTCAATTGTGAATGTTATGAAATGGCTTTTGTGAATGTCTACTATAGATTTCATAAAATGTTTGTCACAAATGTTGTGGACAACTCTTATTGTTAAAGAGTTGAAAATGAATAAGATAGTCTTATCTATCAAAAGATAGAATACCTTGGAATTTTGATACACCAAAATAATATGACATTTTAAGCATACCTTTTATGTTTACTTTTTGTTATATTACACTTTAAAAAAGGTTTCTTTCATGTTTTTGTTGCAGGTATATCAATTTTAGGCATTTGGAGAAAAAACAGCAAAAAAGGACAATACTTGGAGCCAAAACAGCAAATTTTGGGATTCAAGCACTTGATGCGTCAGATTAACGCTAGAAGCACCATTTCACAGAGAGCTAGAGCCTGATGCACCAGAACTGGTGCCAAAAGGGCCATTTGATAGAGAGCTAGTGCCAGATGCGCCAGATTTGGTGCTTGAAGCGCCAAAACCCAGAATAGCGCGGTCTTAATAAAGTTGGTGCCTGAAGCGCCAGAACTAGCGACATATGCGCCAGAGATGACTTTTTGCATATTAAGGCAGTTCAGGATGAATTTTACTAGAATTTTTAAAGGGACATTTGTTCTAAACACCCCTTGGAGTGATTCAATGCATCTAGACACTTTGGAAGGTTCTTTGATGAAGAGATATTTCTCTTGGATCAATGGACATGGTTTTAAATTCACAAGGATTGACTTTTGGATAGAATTTTGGAGAGAATTTTGAATTCTTTTTAGAGGGGTCTTTAATAAAAGAGAGGTAAGTCTAGGGCTATATGGGAATTTTTGGGTGAGGCGTGGAAGGGGGGCTAAAGAGAGAGAGAGAGAGAAAGTCAAGGGCTTAGAGATTTTCTTTAAGGATTGTAAGAGGAGAGGGAAGGTGAGGGATTTATTTTTCGTTACACTTCTAAGAGAGAATTGAGAGTGCTTGTAATAAGGAAAGGCTTAAAGAGAACTTCTAGGGATTTTCTTGGGAAGGATTGTGAGATAAGTTATGTCTTTTATTTCTTTTATTTAGTAAATTTGTTTTTATATAGGAAATTTGTGTTTTATCTATCCTTCTCATGAATTCTGACTAGTCTTGTTTATCCTTTTCCCTACTTTAAAATATAGTTTTGTGAAAAATTGATTTTGTTTTATACGGTTTAAAATGTCAATAATTTGTGATGATTTGAACTCCAATCTTCATTTACTTTTTGATCTGACCAATTGAATTATTAAAATGTGTTGAGAAACATATGTTTCGAATGGGCTATGATTTCTACACCATAGGGAGAATCACATTTAATTTCATTGGAGAGGATGTCATCTATGAAGTCAAGTGAAAATAAATAGTGAAATATATTTTGTTGGATGCAGAATTGGATATTTTAAGGTGATAGATTAAAATTCCTAATTTGGTCTAGTTGATTGAAAACTAATTCGAGATTATTAGCCCTCAGGTGAGGTAGTAGTGGAGCTCTAGAGTGACAGCCGGTATCCTCCTAGCCTATCCACAGAATTATGGTCCAAACTCTGGATTAGTCAATGTCCTTTATGCACTTGAAAGAGGGTAAAGAATATGTTTAATATTTATATATTTTCAAATGATTTTAATTTCTTCACAGTCCATATACTCATTGTAAAAAGGAAGGATGCTTTCTTAAATTTGAGCTCGTCATCACAAAAACTTTGTTTAGTTTTGGTAAGTTTACTTTTGAATGTTTAACAAATAGTTCAATTAGCTTTGCCTTTTAGTGCATTTTATTTAGCATTCACTCTATTACATTACATTCAAATTTCACACTTCACTTTTGTAGTTTAAAATTGTAGTTTTAATTATAATCTTAAGAGAATACTTATAGGCATTTTTAACTTCTCTATGGGATTAAAATCTAGGACTCTATTAGAGTCCTTTATTACTTGAGCGATACATACACTTGTGTTATGTTTAAGGGATTTGACAGCTTAAAGATTTTTAAAAGATAAAACTATTTTGACTAAAGTTACTTTTGTTGGGATTATATTGCATATTTACTATTGTATATGTCGTGTGTATTTTGTAATATTAAAAAATATTTACAAAATTAACACACTAAATCCACCCACATCAAGTTTTATAATTTAAATTATTTTTATTTTAAACGAAAAACTAAAAAAATTGTTTGTAGTTTAGTTTGAATATTTTCATATTTTAGTGTGTTTGCTTATTTTAATTACTTATTGTGTTTGTTTATGCATAGTGTAAGTTTTGAAGATTTAGTGCCTTACGATTCTGAGTTAGAAAGAATTATTAGAAAAAATAAAAAAATAACAAAAAGAGATAGAACATTTTAGCAAAATGGCTAGCAATTTGAGTAATGCTGGAAATAAAAATGAACATCATCAGAGACCTTTAAGAGATTATGCTAATCCTATAGCAAATAAAATTCATTTGAGTATACAAAACCCTGATGTAGCTGCCAATTCATTTGAGTTTAAACCTACTACAAAACAATCAGTAGGGAGGAGCACCAACTGAAGATCCTAATTTACACCTTGCTAGTTTTCTAAAATTGTGTGCTACTTTTGAATATGATGGAGTGTCGAATGATACCGCAAGAATTAGAATTTTTCCTTTTTCATTATGGGATAAGGCTAAGATGTGGTTAAACTCGTTAGCACCTGGAACTATTAGAACTTGGGGAGACTTATCACAAAAATGTTTATTTAAATATTTCCCACCTTCAAAAACTACTATGCTTAGAAACGATATTGCATCTTTTTGTCATTTTGAAAGGGAATCAATTTATGAAGCCTAGGAAAGAATTAAAGATCTTCTTAGGAAGTGTCCACACCATGCATTGCCAGATTGGTTAACAATTAAAATTTTTTTATAATGGATTTGTTTGATCTCTTAGATCAATAATTAACGTTGCTGCTGGTGGATCATTAAAATTAAAACCATTCGATGAAACTTATTCTTTAATTGAAAATATGGCTACTAATAATTTTCAAAGGCCTCTGAAAGGGTAAATCCAAAGAGAGTAGCTAGTATTCATGATTCTGATGCAATATCTATGTTAGCTGGCCAAATAGCTGCTATATTAAAGAAGATAGATGAATATGGAATGAGTTTTTCACAAACATCACATGTGCTTGAGGAAAATTCATTGAGATAAATAATAGAATGTCAATCTTCTTATGAGACCATAAATGCAATGAATAATCGTTCTAATAATCCTTATACAAATTATTATAATACTGGTTGGAAGAATCATCCAAATTTTAGTTTGAGTAACAATTACTTTAAAGTTGCAAATCCATAATGAGGAAACAAAGCTGTAAACCCATTAAGAAACTCCAACAATCAAGGAAATCAAGCTTATAAACTTTATTACCCTCGAGATTTTAATAATTTGCAAAGTAATGAGAGAAAGTTGTCCATGGAAGAATTGATATTGCAAATAGGAAGCCAATTACAAAGTCAAGGAGCTATAATTAGAAATATGGAAATTCAATTGGGATGTATTGCTACTGCACTTAGGAACAGACAACTAGGAACGTTGCCTATTAATGTTGAAGTAAATCCTCAAGATCAGAAAAAAGAACAAATTAAGGCTATTCAACTGAGAAGTGAAAAATAATTGGAAGCCTAAGTTCAAAAAGAAGTGAAAGTAGAAATCAAAAAAATGAGGAGGAAAATGAAAAATCTGATGAAAATTTTCATTTTGAGTCAGAATTTCCTATTAAACCAATGAAAACCACAATAGAAAGACCACCACCTCCATTTCCACAAAGATTGAAGTAGAAAAATAGAGATAACCAATTTTCAAAATTTTTAGAAATATTGAGGAAATTAACGATAAACATTTCAATTGTTGAAGCCTTGGAACAAATGTCAAGCTATGTGAAGTTCATGAAGGGTATACTTAGTAAGAAAAAGAAGTTTGTAGAAAATGAGATTGTTGCAGTCAGTGAGGAGTGTAGCACTATAATTCAAAAGAAGCTTCCTAAAAAACTTAAAGATCTTGGAGGTTTTATTATTCCTTGTGCTATTGGCGAAACATTTTTTGGAAAAGCTTGATGTCTTTTAGGAGACAGTATTAATCTCATGCCTTTATCAATTTTCAGAAGGTTAGGTTTATGAGATATTTCACCTACAGCTTGTTGACCTCATTTTTGGTTAAGGTTTTGTTTTTCCTCTTTAGTAGCCTAGGGTCTAGCCATAGAATTTTTCCTGTTGACTATTCCTAAAAAATAGACATGGAACCCTCACCACTAGAGATTCCAAACCCTTCTCCGCTCAGCTTGAAGTTCCACATATTGGTCATAACCTCTAAACACTTAGCAGGTAGGGACACTGTTGGGGAAACTCAGGATGAGTCACCCCTTAGGATTGCTGGACCTTAGGGTTGACCCTGGGTGTTGGTCTAGAGCTAAGGCATTCACTACACTCAGCTACACTCACAATCACTCACAACCCCAAATTCAAATTTCTAGCCTAAATCCCTTGATCTTTTGAGATACTCATGTAGATGGTCCCCTAAACATACTAGCCCTAGGGCTATGGTCTGGCTAGAACCACTACATAGAGGACCCAAAATGGGGTTTCCATTGGTCCATGGCTTATTGGTGATGATTAGTACCTCAACTCTACCAAAATACCCATCTTGGCCTTTTACCCCTAAAACACCCCATAATGACCAAAATACCCCTCTTGGGCTCAAAATTCAAAAAATTCCCAAAAAATCCCAATAAATCCTAAATATTCCCAATTGCATTTCTCTTAACTACCACATAACCCAATTTGGCCAATTTGACCATCTTGAACCAAAATCCCTAAATTGCCCTTTAAATACCCAAATTTCCCCAAATCCAACTCAAATGTCCATACCCAATTCCAATCCTAAAATTAAATTCAATTTTGATATGACCAAACTAAACCAAATCCAAGCTCAATTGGTCCATGAATTGAACCCAATTCTGATTTGAGTCAAACCCAATTTTCACCCATATGACCTAATCTCACCAAATTGAACCCATAGCCTAGTTAATTGGCCTCAATTAATGTTGTAAAATCTTTATATGACCTAATCTCACCAAATTGAACCCATAGCCTAGTCAATTGGCCTCAATTAATGTTACAAGATCTTTATAACATTCCTATGTATCAAAATAAACCATCAATTGACCTTGGTGAAGTCTCAAATCCATTTGATTTTGACCGAAATCCAAAATTCCCAAACTTAGCCCCAAATTGGCTAAGTCCCCAAATTTCACTCAATTGATTGCCTTAACCTCCAAATTGAATCCAATTCATGTTGAAAACTCTTCATGAGGTCCCTATTGACCATTTACAACAATCAATTTGTATTCATGTTGGAAACTCTTCATGAGGTCCCTATTGACCATTTACAACAATCAATTTGGACTTGCCCCAAGGCTAACCAAAGATAGACCCAAGCCTAGCCCAACATGACCAAATTCATTAAAGTTCAAAATTCCTTCAAATTCACCTTTCAATTGAACTCAAAAACACATGACCAAATTAATTAAAGTTCAAAATTCCCTCAAATTGACCCTCCAATTGGCTCAAAAAACACTTCCATCCTTCACCAAAGTTGTTCCTTATGATCATCTACACCAAATGAAACAATTATTTGGGATAATTGACATCACTAACCTAGTCCAAACCCAAGTTTTTGTCATTTGTACCCACTAGGACCCATAACCACCTTAAAGCCACCAAATTAACTCCACCACAGCCATTAGTTGGACTTAGTGACCAGTCCAAACACCATGAAACCACCTAAATCAAGCCATGGACCAAAGGTCCCCCAAATTAAGGGATCTTATTTCCAAAAATGCACATGCTTAAGATATCTTTGCCAAATCCAAACACATTTGCATTAAATTACTGTGATGGATTCCTCTGGGTTCCCTGAGCTCCTAGCCACCTCCCCCTGGCCAGCCGGCCAGCCTAGTAGCCGAAAAAGCCCAAAACCGAGAGCCACCCCCATGGAACCTCACCCAAATCAAACCTAGAGGCCATATCATCCAAATTAAACTATGGAGCTCCACTGCCCTCCACCTAAGCACCACAATGCACCCAAACTTGTGCCCTGAGAGCCACCCCATGGCCAGTTTTATAAAAACCACCTAAGCACCACAATGCACCCAAACTTATGCCTTGAGAGCCACCCCATGGCCATTTTTATTTAAAATCACCCCTAAGCACCACAATGCACCCAAACATTTGCCCTGAGAGCCACCCCATGACCATTTTTATAAGAACTCACCTCCACGGCCATGGGAGGTAATGCACCCAAACTTATGCCCTGAGAGCCACCCCAAGGCCATTTTTATAAAAACTCACCTCCCATGGGGAGGTGTGCTGAAAATTTCTCAGAGAGGCCTCTCCAAACTTCACACAGAGCTTCCCTAAGGTCCCCTCAGTGCATTTTAACCATTTCCCCTCACCCATTCCCATTGCTGGAGCTCAATTTTAAGCTTGAAACCTTGCCAGAAACCAGGACAGAACCCAATACACCTCCATAGTCCACCAAACTTCAATTGCTTGTTCCCACACCTTCACAAGAGTAAAATAAGCCAAAGCCCCATCAAATCCCCCTTCCACAGAGGCTCTACCATAGCTCTAGACCAACACCTGAAATTAAGCTTGGTCGAATTCATACCTAGGCCTTACACCAAGGCCAGGGTCTCAATCCCTAGTCTCTTTGGACCCCAACGAATGTGTAAAGCACCTCTGATTGAAGCCTCCCTTCTCAGAGCAAAGGTATAAAACTCCTCCTCATCCCAAGATTATTTTGATTCTCCATTTAATTAAGCTTGATTTCATGGTACCTTAGCCGTATGGATGTGTTTGTCTCACTTAGACGAGTCCATAATATCAAACCCGAAGTGATTTGGTTGAGTCTAGGCCGAGATCTTAAGGTTTTAGTCTGGATGGGCACGGGATCAATCTATCGGGGATGATGACGGGGAGCCGGTTGATCAAGTGTGTATCAAATGGACGGGGGAGATCGAGCAGGACAGCGCTTTGGGAAATAAACAGCGGGCCGAGTCAGCAAGCTACATGGACGGTGACGTCCAACCAGAGCGCGCCACGCACCCCTTCGGAGCTGCCTAGGATTTACTCAGCACGCACTGTTTAAATAGATAAATAGGGCTTTTTCCTATTTATTTAAATACCCTTAACTTAAAAAATACATAACTTTGTGTAGAAAAATCACAAAAATAAAATAAAAAGACTCTCTTGCTCAGTGAACAGAGGAGAATAATGTGGAATACTTTTCAAGTCCATTTGATGCATAAAATATTTTTAATTAATTAAATACTATTTGGAATCATTTGATTCTCCATGCATATTGACACATCACCTTGGCTTGAAAGTTTAACATATTGTAGCCTCTGTAAGGGGGAATACTCTTTGATTTTTTCAAAGTCAGATGAGGTTCTTTTATAGAGATCTATATTTTCAAGTTATTTCACATTATTTCCATAAAATAATCATGGAAATTAGCATATTGGTTATTAAATCCCAAGAAAATTTTGGAAGTTCTACCATGATCAAAGAAACCTTTGAAAATAATTTCATGGGGCAAGTCATTTAAAATATCCTTAAATTTTCCAAATACTAAATCACTAAGATAATTAATTTTGAAAAATATAAATATTTAAATGACTTGATTTTTGATCTTCACTGTGATTTATGATCCAGAGAACTCATCATAAAACTTTCAAAATACTTTGAGTTCATTTAATAACTTAAATTGATTTATAAAGATAAATACCACTCTTAACACTTAAATGATTTTTTAAAAAGCAAAATATAACTCAAAAATTATGAAACTTAGTTTTTTGAGTTCTATGTGATCAGGGTTATTTTTTAAAAATAAAATGATATTTAAAATAAAAACTTGATTTTTAGCCTATTTTAAATATTTAAATAATAAATGATATTTAAGATAAAAATTTGATTTTTAGCCTATTTTAAATATTTAAATAATTAAAAAATTCATAAAAATCATAAAAATAAAAAACTCATTGAAAGGTTCTAAATTATTTTCTAATCACTTAGGAACAATTAGAATGTTTTTTCCTGATTTTCTAAATAAAGATATTTATTTTCAAAGCTTAAAAAAAATAAATTTTTAAAATGGCTAAAAATGAGTTTTCACTAAAACAATTCCAATAAATCAATGAAAAATCAGAAAAAAAATAAAACTTGCACCTCTAAGTTCTCTGACCTTAGGGAGATTTTTTAAAAATACAAAACTTAATTTTCACCACTTACAATATTTTATTTTTATTAAATAACCCAGAAGGTAAAATAATTCTAATAAATCACAGAGAATTCAAAAAAATTTGAAATTTGATCCAAAGGCTCCTCAAGTCTAGGTCTACCTCTAGTAAAAAATTCAAGGGATTAGAAATTATCTTGGTCAAATTAGGAATTTTCTTTAAANGTCCATTTGATGCATAAAATATTTTTAATTAATTAAATAATATTTGGAATCATTTGATTCTCCATGCATATTAACACATCACCTTGGCTTGAAATTTTAATTAATTGTAGACTCTGTAAGGGGGAATAGTCTCTGATTTTTTTAAAGTCAGATGAGATTCCTATATAAAGATCTATATTTACAAATATTTCACATCATTTCCTTAAAATAATCATGGAAATTAGCATATTGGTTATTAAATCCCAAGAGAATTTTGAAAGGTCTAACATGACCACAGAAACCTTCAGAAATAATTTCATGGGTCAAGTCATTTAAAACATCCTTAAAATTTTCAAATACTAAATCACTAAGATAATTAATTTTGAAAAATATAAACATTTATATTATTTGATTTTTGATCTCCACTACGATTTATGATCCAGAGAACTCATCATAAAAGTTTTAAAATACTTTGAGTTCATTTAACAACTTAAATTGATTTTTAAAGATAAATATCACTCTTAACACTTAAATGATCTTTAAAAATCAAAATATAACTCAAAAAATTATGAAACTTAGTTTTTTGAGTTCTCTGTGATCTGGGGTATTTTCTAAAATTAAAATGATATTTAAGATAAAAATTTGATTTTTAGCCTATTCTAAATATTTAAATAATTAAAGAATTCATAAAAATCATAAAAAAAATAAAACTCATGGAAAGGTTCTAAATTGTTTCTTAATCACATAGGAACAATTAGAATATTTTTCCTGATTTTTTAAATAAAGATATTTATTTTCAAAGCTTAAAAAAATAATTTTTTAAAAAGGCTAAAAATGAGTTTTCACTAAAACGATTCCAATAAATCAATAAAAAATAAAAAAAATATAAAATTTGCACCTCTAGGTTCTCTGACCTTAGGGAGATTTTTCAAAAATACAAAACTTAATTTTCACCACTTAAAATATTTTATTTTTATTAAATAACCCACAAAATTCTAATAAATCACAGAGAATTTAAAAAATTGTGAAATTTGTTCCAAAGGCACCTCTAGTCTAGGTCTACGTCCAGTAAAAATTTCAAGGGATTATAAATTACCTTGCTCATGTTAGGAATTTTCTTTGAAAAATCCTATTTTTTGCATTAAGATAATTATATAAATTAAATTAAATTTTTAAAAATCACATTTTATCCTCTGATGTTTCAATTGACCCATGAATTAGGTAGGATAAAAACTTTAAAGTCATTTGAATTGAATTTGACAAATTATGAGATGTTAGGGCCTTAGGGGCAAATGTGTAATTTTGGAAATCTTGCCTTAATAAACACTTAGGGCTAATTCAAGGAGGGAAAATGGGTAACCTCTGATCTTAATCAATTTATTTGATGCTTAAAATACAAATGGGTTAATTGCTAGAAACCAATCTCACTTTCTTAATTAAGATTAATAGATTTCTAAATTATCAAAATTTGGAAGCTTATTAAAATTAAATGATCCTAGAGACTTCTGAAGTCAATAACTAATCAATTTAATACCCCTATGTTGACATTCAAATAAAATTCAAATATGAATCATGACTACTTAAAACTTAACCCTCTAATTAAGACACTCACCTAGGTCTTAAAGGGCTTAGTAGTGACTTAGGCTAAATCAAAAATTGACTAAATGAGGATTAGAGAAATAAACATAATTAAATTAAACATCCTTCAAACACCGCTAAGCCCAATTAGGATTAAAATTTGGCTAAGTGTCCAAATTACACTAACTTGCCTCTTTAAGAGTCATCACCCACAAAATTTTCAAATTAAATGATAAATGATAATTACCCTATTTAGGGATAATTGGGACATCAATGTTCACTGAGCATTAAGGATATTTACAGGATGAACCATTCAACAACATAATAAGTTTAAATGAACTCGAGGCTTTTCACTTGTTGATGAGAGGGAGGCATGGACATGCTTCCCTCTCCTAACTTGTTCGATATCTCAGAGGCCTATTAAACTTAATATTTTTTGCTTAGTGAAATCATCGTTAATTAAAATTTTAAGGACTCACCAATATACGACATAGGGTTAGGAAAATTACCAAAATTTTACCTTTCCTGCTCTTCATAAACTGCCTTAAACATGCATTTCAAGTTTCAGGTGGTGGAACGAGAAGACTCGCCAGCTACACCTTTACAGTTTATAGTACCATCTTTCTTCTATCTTTTCCTTACATGTTTCATGCATGCATTTACGTACATAAACTTGCATGTTAACCGAAACCAAAATAAAATCAACCAAGATAAAATTCACTACCACGACATTCGAGATATAAAATAACTCAAAATTTAATCACAAACATCACACAAAATGACAACTTCAACTAAATTAAGATGCCTCTATCAGATAATCAGANTTATCCTCTGATGTTTCAATTGACCCATGAATGAGGTAGGATAAAAACTTCAAAGTCATTTGAATTGAATTTAAAAAATTATGACATGTTAGGGCCTTAGGGGCAAATGTGTAATTTTGGAAACCTTGCCTTAATTAACACTTAGGCCTTATTCAAGGAGGGAAAATGGGTAACCTCTGATCTTAATCAATTTATTTGATGCTTCAAATACAAAGGGGTTAATTGGTAGAAACCAATCTCACTTTCTTAATTAAGATTAATAAAATTTCTAAATTAATAAAATTGGAAGCTTATTAAAATTAAATGATCCTGGACTTAGGGGTATGACTTCTGAAGTCAATAACTAATCAATTTAATACCCCTATGCTGACTTTCAAATAAAATTCAAATCATGAATCATGACTACTTAGAACTTAACTCTCTAATTAAGACTCTCACCTAGGTCTTAAAGGGCTCAGTAGTGACTTAGGCTAAATAAAAAATTGACTAAATGAGGACTAGCGAAATAAACATAATTAAATCAAACATCCTTGAAACACCACTTAGCCCAATTAAAATTAAAATTTGGTAAAGTGTCCAAATTACACTAACTTGCCTCTTTAAGGGTCTTCACCCACATGATTTTCAAATTAAATGATAAGTGATAATTACCCTTTTCTTAGGGATAATTGGGATAATGTTCTCTGAGCATTAAGGATATTTACAGGATGAACCATTAAGCAACATAATAAGTTTAAATGAACTTGAGGATTTCACTAGTTGATGAGAGGGAGGCATGGACCTGCTTCCCTCTCCTAACTTGTTGGATAGCTTAGAGGCCTATGAAGTGGTGGAACGAGAAGACTTGACAGGTTTACAGTTTATAGTACCGTCTTTCTTCTGCCTTTTCCTTACATGTTTCATGCTTGCATTTACCTACATAAAATTGCATGTTAACCAAAACCATAAACCAAAACCAAAATTAAAATCAACCAAGATAAAATTCACCGCCACAACATTCAAGATATAAAACAACTCAAAATTTAATCACAAATGTCACACAAAACCACAACTTCAACTAAATTAAGATGTCTCTATCGGATAATCGGGAATCCCTCGGAGGAGGTAAGCTACGGTTGCTAACGAGGCTTCCCACGGTTTAAATGAAATTAGGGAATTTATTAAGTTGAGTTTAGTAAGTTCATTTGGACTAAGTGAATCCAATAGAAAATAGTGGTACCAGAACGAGGGAACCGTAGGATCCTAACCGGTGTCGCTCTAATCAAATTTAATATGCCCTCATAAAATTTAAAGAACTTCAACCATAAGGCCACCTAATTTGATATTATAACTTGACACACTAGATAACTCAAACTTGTCGCGCTAAGGAGCTTGGAGCTAGCTTGGTGGGCAGCACGGCCATCTTCAACAACAAAACTTTCTTCCCCAACTAAACCAATCTTCCTTCCTTAGACTTAAACAACAAAGCCATAGGACTTCAAGGTTACTTGCTTATGTAACGTAAATTCTCACCTTATCTTTAGGCCTTTCCATAGCCCTGCTATACAATATAAGCCTTAACTCGTCTTAGGATTCCGAGGTCATCATTTGTCACGACCTAAACCCTCACATCTTCCATGCTATTTGTGTGATCATTTCACACGAATGTAAGCCCTAACTAATAAAATTGGCAGGATAAAACACTTAGATATTTCTCCTCAAAATTGAAGCCAAATATCAAGATAGCTTGAAAGTCACCGAGGTTCTCCTCTGGATCCATGACATCCCCTAATTCTTCTTCCTTTGGATTCTATAATTGAAACACCTAAATACTTCTCCTCAAAACTGAAGCCAAACATTAGGATAGCTTGAGAAGTCACTAGGTTCTCCTCTGGATCCATGACATCCCCTAGTTCTTCCTCCTTTGGATTCTACAATAAAATATTCCGGTTCTCCTCTGGATCCATGACATCCCCTAGTTCTTCTTCCTTTGGATTCTACAATAAAATGCTCCAAATTTGAACCAATCCCTTTTCACAGCTCTACATATGATTTCCTTGAAGAGTCACACCCTTTGAAATTCCTTGAAGATATTTTTTCGTGATTTTTATCGAGAGTCTTCTTAAGTGGCTTTGGTCATTTAAGATGTAGTTAACTATAATGGCTTGCCCTTTTAGGAAGCATGTCTAAACCTAGCTTAATATAAACCCTATTTAATCCTTTATATTAAATAGGGGAACTTGTCCGCAAATACAAAGGTTTCGCAGACCAAAAGGACGCCATACTTTCCTTAGTTATTTGATCGAGCCTCATTCTCAATTCTTGTGCTTATTCTTTGGGATAGATATAGGATTTGAGGTACAGTGCTCTTTCACCTTGTGTTTATCCTTCGGGATAGATATAGGATTTGAGGTATAGTGCTCTTTCATTTTAAATTATAAAAACTATGGGGTCAGTTTGATTTCATACTTCAACGTCCTTCCGAAGCGGGCGATGGGATTTCGATTCCATGGGGTCAGTTTGATTTCATACTTCAATGTCCTTCCGAAGCGGGCGACGGGATTTCGATTCCAGCGACCGACAACTTCTTACGGGCAACCCCACAAACCAGCCCGAAATATCGCCGACAGCTTCTGGAGACTCCGCTGGGGACAAGCTTTTCTCTCTATACAAATCAAGAAATATTATCTTCACACATCAGTAATATGTCAATGTCCCCCTTGGACCAAATCACCCTTCTTCCGTTAGCATATTTTACCCATTTCTACCTTGGGAAAGTACAACTAACTCCTTGGACTTCAGGACTAGCTATTCAACCATTTTTGAATAGATGGGAAAGTACAACTAACTCCTTGGACTCAGAAAGGCCATTAAGGACTCTTTAAATTTTTATGTGGGGTCGGACCTCCAATAGGTGTGTTGGTGGATTAACTCCACCTGGGCATTTTCTGCCACGAATTGTGTCCCGCACTGGGTCCTAAACTTTTTTACAACTCCTTTTCACATTTGTTTTGCTGCTTCGCAAATTAAACCAAATCGTGTTGTGTTGCACGCACTTTAAAATATTAATTAATTTTACACCTTTTTAAATAAAGTTGTTAAAATTACCTGTAAATTAAGACCCGCCCGGTCTACAGATTAACCTCTACTTTCAGTGCTTGCACAAAGGATTACGAGGTTTTTGGCCATATAGCTAACCCTAAAACTTTCTATTTTAAAGCTCGCTACGATGGCCTACCCAACGCTGACCTTTTCCTGCAACCTGCCAATGGACCGCAACGCCGGTAATGTCGCTCCCACCATCAAGTTCAGAGCTGGATTTGAAGACCTCGAGGTTATCCTCGGGAAAGCCCCGTTCGTGGTAATGAAGATCGCTGCCCCGGAAGTTCAAGAGCCGTCAACAAAATTCAGTTTGAACTGCGTTCAAGACTTCCCTGCCAGCAAGAAGGCTAAAGCTGCTGCCGTGACGACACTCGCAAAACCTACTATCCCTGCCGCTGCTAAGAGGAAGGAAGTGATGATTGTCGAAGATTCAGCTGAAGGATTAACTGTTCCGCCACCCGTGTTTGAGATCGGGTCAAGCTCAAGGACTGTACCACTGACCCAAAATCAAAGGAGGAACCACAATAGGAGAATTCAGAGGGCCATCAAAGCCCAGACTCCTGAGAACACACCTGATGAGGAGGAGCCTCTTCAATTTGAAGAGGTATTACCAGAAATTTACCCACTCCTACGAGGGAGTAGATTCCATCCTCTGACA